>PVKE010013764.1:22595-36128 GCA_004027555.1 Craseonycteris thonglongyai
GTGTGTGTGTGTGAGTGTGTGTGTAATTTTACCTTGGATGACAGAAGCTGAACTCCTGTCCTAAAAAATCAAAAAACGAGAGACATCATCATGATGGCAGCATGAGAGGAGCTCTTGAACCCTCTCCCAGAAAAACAACAACTTGGACAGCTCAGACCCAACCAGAGAATCCCTAAGTGGCATATAACCTTGGCTGAGGGACCCAGGAAAGTGCCTGGGGATGGAGAAACAGAGGCAAGTGAGAGAGAGGGACAGGGAGCAATGTGGGCACATGCTGCAGAGCACAACCTGGAGACCAGCCCTGTGACCTACGCAGAGGCTGACCTGGAGACCAGCAGAGGAAGACTGACTGAGGTGGGAGTTTGGGGGTGGGGGTTGAGGTGCAGAGTGACTCTGGACAGGTTGGGGGCCGGGAGCAGACAGAGGCGGAGATGTAGATGGCCAGAATATGGGGTGGATGGAAAAAATTGGCATGGCTGACTGTGGTGAGAGGCTCCAGTGGGAGTGTGGGAGGAGCAGCTGGGGCATGGTGGGGGCAGCCAAAGCATAGTGCTGGAGGCCAGAGTGAGGCACCAGCAGCACCCAGAGTTTGGTGCAGGTGACCAGAGGGAAGATCCAGCTGCCATCACTTGAGTCGGGTGGCTGAGCTGGGGGCCTGCAGAGCATGACACCAGCAACTGGAGCCAGAGGTGGGTGTTCCGGTGGCTTGAGCACCAACACCAGGAGTATGCTGGTGGCTCAGGTGGAGAGTAGCCCTCAGTGAGGTGGGACCCCAATCCAAGCACTTCATGGCCTTGGACAGGGAGCCTGGCTGCTTCCAATTGCTGTCCTCCAGGGCTTGCCCCACAGGCCTTGCCAACAGCCTGCTTTCAGTGGGCTGCTGCCAGGGAGCCACAATTACCCTATAACACAAAATCAGACCTGCCCTGTTCTCAACAAACCCCACCCCCACTCTTCCCACTGAACCCAGCTGAGGGAAGCTGCCATTACCCTGTAATGCAATCAGGCCTGTGGCTTTCCCAACAACCTCCATACCCACTCTTCCTGCTGAAGCCAGCAGAGGGAAGCTGCCATTACCCTGTAATGCAATTAGACCTGTGCCTTTCTGAACATGGCTCACCCCCACCTTTCCAAGTGAAGCCAGCAGAGGAATCTGGGTGTGGCGGCTTCTGACAGCAGTGGGATCTCAGAGGCATAGAATACCATCACCACCATACCTTAAAAAAGAGGAGGCATACAGAGACAAAAGGGCAACTGAGTCAAAGAGAAGCCCACCTACTAGAAAGTCTCCCACTGTGAGAAAACAAAATTAATAAGAGGAAATATTATAAGACACTAACACTAGCTACAAAGTAAAAGCAAGATAACTTCACATCTACCAGGGGAATACTCCTCATGTTCAGGAAACAAAACACCCCAACAGCGAGGAATACCCCTTTGAACAAAGGAGCTCAGAAACAAAGAAAAAAATCTCCAGAAAAGGAACTTGAAGATATGGAAATATATGAGCTAAATGACAGAGAATTCAAGGCTGCAATCATAAAACCACTCAAAGAGATCAAAGAAAAATTGGCAGAGTACACAAAAGGAGCTAAGTGAACTCGGAAAGTAAATTGAATCTATTAAAAAGATGCAAATAGAAATTCTGGAGATAAGCAATACAATAAAGGACATGAAAAATGAAATAGCTAGCATAGAAAGCAGAGATGACTAGATGGAAGAAAAAATTAGTGAAATTGAAGACAAAAAATTGTAAATGTCACAGAAGGAAGAAGGGAGAGACCTAAAAGCTAAAGGAAATGAAAGATATCTACAACTATATGATTCCATTAGAAAAAATAATATAAAAATAATAGGTATTCCAAATGGGGCAGAGGACAAGATGGGCACAAAGAAAAATTGTACATGAGAAGTTCCCAAATCTATGGCAAGAACTGGAACCTCAAATCCAAGAAGGAAACAGGACCCCTAGCTACTTGAATCCTAACAGATCCTCTCCAAGGCACATTATACTGAAGATATCAAAGGTCACAGACAAATAAAGAATCCTCAAGGCAGCCACGAAAAAGAACACCATAACCTATAAAGGACAGCCCATTGGACTATCATCAGATTTCTCAACAGAAACTCTGCAAGCCAGAAGGGAATGGCACAAAATATTCAAAATATTAAAGAAAAAAAATTACCAGCCAAAAATCCTATACCCAGCAATGTTATCCTTTAGATATGAAGGAGGAATAAAGACCTTTGCAGACATACAAAAACTGAAGGAATTCTCCAGCAAAAGGCCAGCATTTAAAGAAATACTTAAGGAGGCGATTGGACCAGAAACAAGAAGTAAAAGTAAATAGGGATAAACTGAAACAACAAAATTCTAAAAAGGGGAGGAAGTAAAGAATTTTTTCCAAAGAGAATTGAATTAAGAAACAGCCTTAAGAAAAAGAACCACTGCATATATAAAACTTTCTTTTATATAAAGCTCATGGTAACCACTGAAAAAGAACTTAGAACTGGGACACATAACAATAAAACAAGAGAATATAGAAAAAACATTCATAACTACCATCAAACTAAAATAATCAATGGGAATAAAAAAAGAAAAAAAAGAACAAGGAAGGAATCAGGAAGAAAAGAGCTATGAAAAGAGCTACCAGAAAACAAAAAATAAAATGGCTATAGAAAATCCTCATATATCAATCATCACCCTAAATGTAAATGGACTGAACTCACCAACAAACAGACAGAGTAGCAAAGTGGACTAAAGAACAAAAACCAACCTTATGCTGTCTACAAGAGACACACCTCAGCCACAAGGACCAACACAGACTCAAGGTGAAAGGGTAGAAAAAAATACTCCAAGAAAATGGCACCCAGAGAAAAGCAGGTGTAGCCATACTTATATCTGACAAAGCACACTCCAGGATCAAAAAGATAATAAGAGACAAAAATGGACATTTCATAATGATAAAGGGGACAATAAAACAAGAATATATTACACTTATTAATATATATGCCCCCAACCAAGAAGCACCAAAATTTTACAAAGCAACTTCTACCAGATGAAAAAGGAGAAACTGACAAAAACACACTTATAGTAGGGGACTTAAACAGCCCATTGACAGCCATGGACAGATCATCCAAACAGAAAATAAATAAAGAAATATCAGCTTTAAATAATACATTACAGCAACCAGACATAATTGACATTTACAGGACACTTCATCCTAAAACACAAAACTATACAGTCTTTTCTGGTGCACATGGAATGCTTTCAAGGATAGACCACATGCTGGGACACAAAGCTAGCCTCAGCAAATTTAAGACAATCAAAATCATACCAAGTGTATTCTACAATCACTAAACTTTCAAATTGGAGATCAGTGACAAAAACAAAGCAGGGAAAATCACATATACATGGAGATAAACAACATGTTATTTAAAAAATGACTGGATCAAAGAGTAAAAAAAAAGAAGAGATTAAAAAATACATATAAACAAATGACAATGAAAACACAACATTCCAAAATTACAGGGATGCAGCAAAAGCAGTCAGAAGAGGAAAATTTATATCACTACAAGCTTTTCTCAAGAAATAAGAAAAATCACAAGTAAACAACCTAATATCACATCTTAAACAACTAAACAAGAAGAACAAAAAACATCCAAAGCCAACAGAGGAAAAGAAATTATGAAAATTAAAGCAGAACTAGATGAATTAGATAATTTAAAAAAAATAGAAAAAATTAACAAAACAAAGAGCAGGTTCTTTGAAAGAATTAATAAAATTGACAAACCCCTGGCTAGGCACACCAAGCATAAAAGAGAAAGCACACAATAATCTGAATTAGAAATGAAAGAGGGGAAATTACAACTGATACCACAGAAATACAAAGGTTCATACAAAAATATTATGAAGAACTACATGTCTCCAAATTCTGCAACCTAGAAGAAATGGACAAGTTCTTAGAAACATATAGTCTACCTACACTGAATCAAAAAGAACTGCATAACCTAAACAAACCAATCAACACTAAAGAAATTGAAACAATCATCCAAAACCTCCCCAGAAGCAAGAGTCCCGGACCAGATGGTCTCACTAACAAGTTTTACCAGGCATTCAAAGAGGAACTAACACCTATCCTCCTCAAACTTTTCCAAAAAATTGAAGAAGAGGCAATACTTCCCAACTCATTCTATGAGGCCAATATTACCCTAATACCAAGACTGGCAAGGACGTCACAAAAAAGAAAACTGTAGACCAATATCTCTGATGATCACCAATGCAAAAATCCTAAACAAAATACTAGCAAATAGACTACAACAATGCATTAAAAAGATTATACATCACAATCAAGTGGGATTCATCCCAGTGGCACAAGGATGGTTCAACACACGCAAATCAATCAATGTGATACACCACATAAACAAAATAAAAATAAAACCATTGATCATATCAATTGATGCAGAAAAGGCATTCAACAAGATACAACATCCATTTATGATCAAAATACTTAATATAATGGGTATAGAAGGAAAATACCTCAACATAATAAAGGCCATATATAACATACCCTCAGAGAATGTCATACTGAATGGGGAAAACTGAAACTTTTTCTTCTAAACTCAGGAATGAGACAGCGATGTCCCCTGTCACCACTGCTATTCAACATAGTGCTGGAAGTTCTAGCCGGAGCCATTAGGCAAAAAAAAAGAAATAAAAGGTATCCAAATTGGAAATGAAGAAGTTAAACGGTCACTTTTTGCAGATGGCATCATCCTTTATATAGAAAACCCTAAAGACTCCACCAGAAAAATATTTAAAACAATAAATGAATACAGTAAAGCTGCAGGGTACAAAATCAATGTACAAAAATCCACAGCATGCTTATATACAAAAAAACAAAACTTCAGAAAAAGAAATGAGAAAAACAATACTATTTGCAATCAAAACAAAAATAAAATACTTAGAAATAAACCTAACAAAGAACATGAAGGCCTTATGCACAGAAAACTATAAGACACTATTAAAAGAAATTGAAGACGATAGAAAGAAATGGAAGGATATTCTATGTTCATGGATTGGAAGGATCAAAACAGTTAAAATGGCCATAGTACCCAAAGCAATATACAGATTTAATGCAATTCCCATCAAAATCCCACAGACATTCTTTCAAGAAATAAATTTTTTAAAATTATCAGATTCGCATGGAACCACAACAGGCCCTGAATTGCCAAAGCAATCCTCTAATAATAATAATAATAATAATAATAATAATAAGGCTGGAGGTATCACACTTCCTGACTTCAGTCTATACTACAAAGCATCAATAATCAAAACAGCTTGGTATTGGCAGAGAAACAGACATACAGACCAATGGAACAGAATTGAAAACCCAGAAATAAACCCACTAATACATGGACAGATAATCTTTGGCAAAGGAGCAAGAAATATACAATGGGGAAAAGAAAGCCTCTTCAGTAAATTGTGCTTGGAAAATTGGAAAACCACATGCAAAGGAATGAATCTGGACTGTGAACTGTTATCATATACCAAAATTAACTCAAAATGAATTAAGGACCTCTACATAAGATCTGAAACTATAAAGTGCATAGAGGAAGGCATTGGCACTAAACTTACAAACCTTGTATTTAGAGTGCACTTTATGAACTTGACCCCAAAGGCAAGGGAAGTAAAAGCAAAAATAAATGAATGGGACTTTATCAAACTAAATAGCTTTTACACAGCAAAGGACACCATCAACAAAGTAAAATGGAAACCAACCAAATGGGAAAAAATATTTGCAAACAATGCCTCTGATAAGGGGCTAATATCTAAAATATATAAAGAATTCATATAACTCAACAACAACAACAACAACAAAACCCACAAATGATCCAATAGAAAAATGGGCAGAAGACCTAACCAGGCACTTCTCTCCTGAAGACATACAAATAGCCAACAGATACATGAAAAAATGCTCAACATCACTAGCAATTGAGGAGACAGAAATTAAAACCACGATGAGATGCCAACTCACAACTTTTAGAATGGCTATAGTCAACAAGACAAGGAGTAACAAGTGCTGGAGAGGCTGTGGACAAAAAGGAACCTTCATACACTGTTAGTGGGAATGTAAATTGGTACAACTATGGAAGGCAGTATGGAGATTCCTCAAAAACTAGGAATGGAATTGCCATATGACCTAGCATTCCCTCTCCTGGGTATCTACCCAAAAAACCTGAAAACCTTAATCCACAAAGATATATGTACCCCAATGTTCATCTCAGCACTGTTCACGGTGGCCAAGTGGTGGAATCAACCAAAGTGTCCTCTGATAGATGACTGGATAAAGAAGTTGTACATTTATACAATGGAATACTACTTGGCAATTAGAAAAGACAAAATACAGCAATTTGTAACAACATGGACGGACCTTGCAAACATCTTATTAAGTGAAATAAGTCAGAATGAATCAAGAAACATATGACCTCATAGGCGGAATATAAAACTGAAAGGAACAAAGAAACAAAGACTCATGGACACAGTCAATAGTTTAGTGGTTAACTGAGGGTAAGGGGGGAGGTGGGTGGGAGAGATGGGTGGGAGGGGAGTAGGGAGGGGGAATCAATCATACGGTGATGGAAATTGAGCTGATTCTGGGTGGTGAGCACCTAATGCAATGTATAGACAATGCAATGTAGAATTGTACACCTGGAAACAATGTAACTGATATTAATCATGTCACCCCAATAAATTTAACAATAATAAAAAATAAAAAACAAACAAAAAGCAACAGGAAATTGTAAACTGATACCTGTGTCACTAAACTCATTAGAAAGCACAGTGTAACTAAATCTGTATTTACTTTGTCTCTTCTGATGAAAACCTACTTATTCCATCCCTCTGGGCCTCTAGAACTCCTTCTCAGCTCCTACCTTCTCACCACCTGCCTGTACTGGCCAGGAAGCTCCACTCATGCTTAACTCAGCTCTCCCTTCTTCATATGGAGTCTCCAATTTCAGACACTTCTTGGGTACCAACCTTCATTGCTTAGTTTTCCATCACAAGCAAAACAGAGAGAATAAAAAGAAATGGTGGTCATTCTTCTGGCTACAACATGTTCCTTTGTTATGTGTTCTTTCCATTCCAAAGAGGTTTCCCAAGCAACTAAGCCTCCTGCTCCTAATCTACTCCACCCATCACATCTGGCCCTTTTGATGATGCCTTGCTGTTTTAACTTTTTTTTTTTTTTTTTTACTGAAATAAGTTTCTCAATAACCTATTAGAGTTACCATTTATTGAACACTTACTGTGTTCCAGGTGCATATATTTTACTTCATGTAATTCTCAAAATTATTTATAAAAGGTTATTATGTCCCCATTTTACAGATTATGAAATCAAGAAAGAGATTAAATAACTCACTCAAGGTCACATCCTTGTGAAGCTTTGCTTTCAAAGTGAGCGCTATTGATTACAAAGCCTATCATCTTAATTATGGCACCATACAATACTTTGGGGTTCTAGGACCAACTGGCTCCTTCTTAGGAAAAAAACAACAACAATAAGTTCTTTCTGAAAGTTTTAAAATCCATATTTTAATGGTTTCTATACATTCCTCTTCCTTTTATGTCTCTCCCTATTCTCTTATTGTCTTGAAATTTCATTGGCAATAAGGAGTCACTTGATGCCTACAAGTAGCATGTAAGCAGTCTGCTCTAAAACAAACTCAGGTTTATGAGGTGGGTCAGGCCACATGTAGGCCTGCCCACTCAATGCCCCAAATCCAAAGTACCTTCTCTTTAGAGATTTTTTCCAAAGACTAGATTTATGAAAACACATCTTCCCTGATGGTTTATTCATTCAATCATCAACTACTGACCTGCTAAGAGCTAGACACTGTCCTCAAGGAGACAGTGTAACCCTGACCTGATTCACTCTTCAAACGAAGTTTTTCCCTTTCATTTCCCTTTTAGTTGGTATTTCAATCTCCTTATGAAATAGTTGTTCTTTACTGCTTTTTTCCCCATTGTCGCAATTCCCTTAACACTTCTGTTCATCCTTTTTAAATTTCATCATTCGCCTAAATTCTTTTGAGCACCAGAAAGAGTTTAAATACATACAAAAAATAAAATTATTTATAAATTCTGGAAAGGATACAGAGATCTTATGTAGGGGTAACTTGCAAAATATATAACTAGGACAGCACAGCTTTCTGAGTTCCTAGGACACACCACACATGTCCTACCTCAAGGCCCTTGCACCTGTTGGTCCTTCTGCCTGAAACACATTTGCCCACCCTCCTCATGGGGCTGGCTTCCTCTCAACCCTCAGTTTCTATACAGTTAACACCTCCTTAGACGAGCCTTTCCATTTACTGAACCTAGAAGAGATTCCCTTCATTAATCACTATCACAAAATCCTTTATATTCTTCCCAAGAAACAATAGCAATCTATAATTATTGTATATGTTTATTCTTTGGTTGCAATCTCCCCATAGCATGGTAGCTCAACATGGGTGGGGACCTTTTCTGCCTTGTTCAGAATTATATTCCCAGCTCACTATATCCCATCCTCTGTGCCTGGCACATAGATGTCAATAAATATTTGTTAATATTCAAGTGAATTAATATTACACACAAATGTATGTACACATGTGTCTCCAGCTAGTGGTTCTTTCTTTAGTAGATAAAAATCTACAATACAGACCATCCACAAAACACATTCTACCAGTTCCTGTCAAGCCTCCAGGTATTGAGGTGGTCAGTGAGGACAAGGAGCCAATCTGAAAGTGACAATCAAGACCTTATTAATTTATTGGAACAAGGTAGGCAAGAGAAAGAGGCCTGCTCCTCAGAGTTCTATTTTTCCCCCATGGAATGGCACCAAGCAAGGGTCAGATGACAAGACAATTATCTAATGGCCAAGGAGCACCAGACAAAAGGCTCCTGCCTTTTGATGGTCCCAGAGGTTTGAAGGTAAGGAGAAGAAAAATAGCAGGAGTAGAAAAGTAGTGCATCAGAGTGGGGAAAAGTGCCTCAGCTGTAGCACTCTAATAGGAAGTCCCGGTGGAAGCCTCTAGGAGGTGCACATATTGGATACCTTTGAATAGAAGTTCTGGGCTGAGAATGAAGATATGCACATAAGTATAGCCAGTCCAACAGGCCTGAATCTTTGGCTGCAGATCCTTTCAGAAAACTGCAATGCATTCACTGCACTCAAGGCAGGTGTGAGGAGGGCAGCTTCCTCCATGCGACCTGCCAATCAAAGCCTTGTAATTTCCTATGGTTGGGCCTAAAAGATCACACACACAATTTTTACCTAGAGATGGACTTCTTACTCACCTCTTTAAAGATCATCTCAGGGGTGCAACACACTTTGTTTAGGCAATCCTTCTCCGTAGCTGATCTCAATCCTTTGTGCTGCAACATTACATCACCCTTTTTACTTTATCTTTGGTGAATATGGAGAACCACTGGTTACAAACATCTCAGTACTGACTCTGAAGGCCCCTGACCTCATCTTCCTTGTGGTTAATCAGCAGTTCTACTGTGATTTGTTTCTACTACAATCCTCCTATGTTACTATATGTAATAGAGAAAAACAATACCCCAGAACCAAGGCAAATAAGTGATCAAAGGAAAACGAGGCTGCACTTAAATTGATACCAAATATGTGAGGGATGCAAAAATTTACTTCAAAGTCAGCATGGTGCTCAGAGAGAGGGAACAAAGATTTTATCAGATTCCAGCATTGCTATTAGAAGGAGTGACTTCAGTAGCTATATATTTTTTATTTAAAAGTCTACTAAGTTGACCTAAAATGAAATAAGACAAAAGAAAGAACACTCAACTAGTTTATGCCAATATTATGAAGAGTTTTTCCTAATGAGGTCTTCCAGCATTTCCTGCTAATTTTTCTGTTTCATTAAAAACATTCAAAATCAATGTCATATTAGATACATTAAGTAATCAGCTGTCACAATGAAATAGGAAAGCTGCTTGGAAACAGATGAGACATGTAAGAAAATTTGAAAGTCTGAAAAGTCTGAAATTTTGTGTTCTCATCAAATCTCTATGCAAACTACCTTATAGAGAATCTTTGTTACCAGTGTTTTTGGGCACCCAAATCCTCAGCAATATTTAGTCTCTGGAGAACTGATCCCAGAAAACAGGGAATAAAGCCTTTCATCTCACTATCTTACTCTGTCCTTTCCCTGGTGCAGCCCTAGAGTCCTCACTAGTGGAAGAATCATTGGACCACTAGGGTCTGTGCATAAAAGGGATCCACCCCTCTTGGGTATCCATTGTCCCCAAACTCTCACCACCCAACTTGCGTTAGGCAATTCTTACTTTATGCCTCTCTGATATGATCTTCATACTTAAGGATGACTCTTAATGTGAGTGGTCTCTAAACGGCTCTCCTTCTGTTTGGGGACTACATTTTGAGATATCAGACTGCAAAATCTCAAAAGCAGTGGCACTAGAATTACCCAAAGAGAGTCATGTAGTGCCCCATCCTCCACTTTCCCATACACAGATAAGATTTACTCACTAAATGGCTTATAAATACTGCTGATTGGCCGAGAGACTGGTTATCTGATTCATAGCTAAAGTGACCAGTATGTACTGAATATTTTTGTCTTTCCCACACACATAAATTCTTATCTTGAGACCTAACCTCCTAGATAATGGTACTAGGATGAGGGTTCCACCTACATGAATGGAATTTGTGCCCTTATAAAAGAGGCCCCAGAGGGATGTCTCATCCCTCCCACCATATGAGGACACAGCAAATAGACAGCAGTCTATGAACAAAAAGTGGGTCCTCACCAGACACTGAATCCGCCCACACTGTGACCTTGGATTTCCCAGCCTCCAGAACTATGAGAAATAAATTCCTATTGTTCATAAGCTACTTAATCTATAGTATTTTTTATGATAGTCCAAGCGTACTAAGTTAGTTATTATACAGTATTAGCCTCCGAGGGCCATCAAAACAAAATATCACAAACTGTGTAGCTTAGAACAACAGAAATTTATTTTCTCACAGTTCTGGAAGCTAGAAGTCTGAAACCAAGGTGTTGGCAGGATCATGCTCTGTCTGAAACCGGCAGAGGTAGGATCCTTCCTTGTAACTCAGTCCTAGTCATTGGTTTTAGTCACTGAATGAGACACCTCTACTTTTAAATTAAACACATCAGGGCCATACCTATCTTCCAAAAGGCAGGTTGTTGAAATTCAAGTATTTTTGTTGAACAGCAAGGTGTTGGTCTAGTACCAAAAAGTCTATAACAGTATTGCTCTTTGAACATTTCTTCAAAAAGCATCTATGGAGTGTCCATGACAAGCTGCCACAGGGGAGAGAGACATGTGTAGGAAAATGTGGCTCCTCCCTCAAGGAACTCATGATTAAATGTGGATACAGACATGAAAATAAATGGCTCCAAGGTGGTGAATGGAATTAGAGAGGGTGCAAAGTTTGGCTGGAACTCTGAGGGAGAAGTAGTTGGTGTGGCAGTGGCAGCAACAACATAGTAGGTAAGAACATGAACTCTGCAGCCAGAGTACCTAGCTTTTCCACATACTAGCTATGTGATCTTAAACAAATCACTTAACTTCTCTGTGCTTCAGCTTCCTCGTGTTTAAAATGAACATGCTGGGGAAGCCGGGATGGCTCAGTGGGTTGGGTGCTCACTTTGCAGCGCCAGGGACCAGGGATCGAATCCCGGCCCCGGCCCATGTGGAACCATGTGCTGGGCTGGGGGCTCTCCCAGTTCGGTTCTCTCTGTCTCTGTATCTCTCTCTCTCTCTCTGTCAAAAAAACAATAAAAATACATAAATAAATATATATTTTTTTAAAAAAATGAACATGCTAAGACTACCTCCTTTGCAAATTCTTGTGAGGATAAAGAAGTCAATATGTGTAAGTTGCTTTAGAGTAGTGCTAAGTATCAGTAAATGTTATATTTATGCATTAAATCAATATCCTGCACTAAGCAGGGGAGCAAGTCCCTTGGGTACTAGGAGAATAGTCATTCTCCCCATTTATTTGGTATCATTCCTATTCACAGTATGTGCAGTGTGTGGAGCAACTTGAAAGTAATGGATAATTACTTCTTTTCCCCACTTCTCATAGTTAAGATGTGTTTAGGTAATCTAATTAAGACCCACCTTTCTCTCTATCTAATATCTTTTTCTTTTTTTTTTTTTGACAGAGAGAAACAGACAGTGAGAGACAGAGAGAAGAGGGGGAGGGCCCAGAGCAGTCTCCACAGTTGAGCATGTTTTCCATATAGTTTCACTCCATAGGTGGGCATGGGGCTGCGCAGGGCAGGAACTGGGCTGGGAATCTTCTGCATAGGGCCTGGCAAGAACTGAACTGGGGGCACACCCCAATTCAGCATATGGGTCTGCCTGGGCCGGAGTCAGGATTCAATCCTTGGTCTCCAGGGCTGCAAAATGAGTGCTTAAACTGCTGAGGCATCCCAGCTTCCCCAACTCTATCTAAAATCCATTTATTAATTCCACATGTATTTTCTGAGTATCTAGGATGGGAAATCAATGAGGGAAAACAATGTACTGATGACATTGAGAAACTGGCAGGACACATGTGACTCAATGAGTTGACTTTTCCCAGGGCAGGTTCCAATCTGTTGGCATGAGGCATCTAATAAAGGCCCTGCTAACTCATCCAAACAGCTATTTTTCTGAAGCAAGACAAGGGTTCCTGCCTTTGAGCAGATACAGCCTTGCCCAGGCTGGATTTCAGCCCCCACTTGTCCCATTGCCAGAAACCCATGTATACTGCACAACCATAGGCAATTCCATTAACTAAGATTACTGAGGTGCCAGTTAATAAATCCTTTTCTTACTAGGCAAATAATTCCAGAATGTTGCATAAGAGTCAAGACAGGTTTCATGAAAGCCTAAATCTCAACCAGAAATAAATTTATGATCTGGAAGAATATATTATTACCACCAAAATTAACCTAGTCTCCCCTCCAAAATATGCTACTTTAGCTGATAAAAAAGTGTGTCCCTATGTAATAAATAATATCTAAACTAGTTATTAATACAGTACCAAAACAATTTAACATTGCTATTCTATAGAAGGCTATATAAGATTTTATGCTTGTGGATTATTTAGCATGCCAAATATGTTCAGTATATAATGTACTCTACATTTCATTATTAAAATAATTTTTACTCAAAATTTAAATAACTATTTTGACAAATTATTTTTGTAGCTTATTATTTTAAAAGTCTTATCCAAAGATTATTTTCACTTCATGAAAAAGATTCATTGAGCACTATGTGCCAAGAAATATACTAAGTGATTTTTTTTTTTTTATCTTTTCACATTTATAGAGAGAAATTATCTTTTTGTCTTCAGTGCATAGTTATTTCTATTTTACTTTTTGACAGATAGAGAGAGAGACAGAGACAGAGACAGTTAGAGAACCAAACTGTGGGAACTCCGCAGTTCAGCACGTGGGTCCTGCCTGGGCCGGAGCCGGGATTCGATCCTCGGT
>PVKE010013765.1:0-36028 GCA_004027555.1 Craseonycteris thonglongyai
AGAGGGCACCAGCATTATGGACACACTCAATGGTTTGGTGTTTACCTGGAGAGGAGGGAGGAGGGGGGAGGGAGAGTTGTGTGGGGAGGGGGACCTGATTCTGGGAGCTGGGCTCATAATACAATGCATGGGTGATGTGATGTGGAGTTGTACATTGGGAAACTGTCTTATTGTTACCAACCAATGTCACCCCATTAAATTTAACAATAAAATATAATAATATTTAAAAAAAAAAGAAAAAGGACACATAGTTTATAGAGGAACAGAGGTAAGAATGATCACAGACTTGTCAGAAAGTATACAAGTCAGAAGACAATGACTTTAAAGTGCTAGATAAAAAAGAAAAAAGAAATGCGCAACCTGTCAACAGAATTTTACACATTAAAAATATCATTCAAGAATTACCGTAAGGCAAAAAAAAAAAAAAGAAAGGAGTTTTTTGACAAAAGCTAAAAGGTTTTGTTTCCAGGAGACCTACACTACAAGAAATGTTAAGTAAATTTTTCCAGGTACCAGATGGAAAAAAAAAAAATACATACAGAAATTAATTTTCTTATTTTCTGTGACTATAAGTCACAAATGATTATATTTATTCTCTGACTTATTATTACCATTATTTTTTTATTAAAGTTAGTGCTAGTTAGTGCTAGTGGTGGTGATAGTCATAGTAAATACTAATAATATCTTGTGCTTTTAAAAATCAGTTTATATATTTGTAGATAAAAATTATTTATTGGTATACCAAGAAAGGCTTCAGCATTAATTCTCGTACCTTAAAAAATTATACATTGGCCCCAGGATATCTTGCTCACATATGTAAATAATTAAAGAAGTGCTACATCTCAGTAATGCCCTTCAGTACTACACCTTGGTCCTGCCCTTCGGTACTACTCCCTGTCTATCCCTCAGTACTGCCCCTCAGCATTTCTCCTCAGTACTAACCTTTAGTACTTCCCCTCAGCACTGCCCTTCACTATTACCCCTAAGTACTTCCGCTCAGTATTATACCTTAGTACTTCCCTTCAGTATTATCCCTCAGTACTTCCCCTCAGCACTGCCTTTCAGTATTATAACTAAGTACTACCCCTCAGCACTACCCCTTAGTACTATATCTCAGTACTGCCCTTCAGCACTATTCCTTGTACTGCCCTTTAGTACTGCCCTTCAATATTACCCCTCAGTACTACCCCATCAGCATTTACCCTTGAGCACTTCCCTTGAAAACTGACCTTCAGTACTACTCTTCAGTACTATCCCTACTACTGCCCCTCAGCACTACCCCTGAGTATTGCCCTTCAAACTGCCCTTTAGCACTACCCATCAGTACTACTCTTCAGACCTATACCTCAGTACTGTCATTCAGTACTAACCCCTCAGTACTGTCCCATCAGCACTGCCTTTCAGTAGTGCCCTTCAGAACTGCCCTTCAATACTACCCCTCAATGCTATATCTCAGTACTTCCCTTTAGAACTACCCTCAGTACTGCCCCTCAGTACTGCCCCTTAGTACTGCTCGTTGGTACCGCCCTTCAGCAACGCTCTTGAGTATTGCTTACTGACATTTTCTTTGTTTGGTCCTCATTAGCTTCTCCCTCAAAGCAATGTAGTCTTTATTAAAGAGAAAATACTGGGGAAGCTGGGATGGCTCAGTGGGTTAAGCACTCACTTTGTAGCCCCGGGGACCAAGGATCGAATCCTGGCCCTGGCCCATGCAGACCCATATGCTGAACTGGGGTGTGCCCCCAGTTCGGTTCTCACCAGGGAGAAACCCTGGCCCAGTTCCTGCCCTGTGCAGCCCCTGACCACCTGTGGAATGAAACTATGTGGAAAAACCAATGATGTGCAACTATGGAGACTGTTCTGGGCCCTCCCCCTTCTCTGTGTCTCTGAATCTCTCTCTCTCTCTCTCTCTCTCTCTCTCTCTGTCAAAAACAATAAAAATAAATCTTTAAAGAGAAAATGCTGTTAAACAAGGGTGTTGTCACTCTCTTCCCTCATTCTTTAGTACACAGTATCTAAACTTGGAACATTCCAAAAAGGGTTAAAATAGCTCATTTTTAAAGTCAAGTTTTTTTCATTTTTCAGAGATATGCATAAATTATGAAGAGACATCATTAAAATTAAGTCACTTATTCAAAATTTTGGTGGTTCAAATGTTTTTAACTGACATTTTTTCTTGTACCTCAGAAGCTTTGATACGCCAAAAGCAGTGAACCACCATCTTAAATTCCAGGTGATAGTATGTCCTCTTATTTTTTGTTTTTGTAAGTAGACGAGGGGAAACTGTACAAGAAAAAATGTAAAATAGAATGGCCTCCTAACTTGAGTGTAGGTAGACACATTTTAGGAAGGAGTATCTATGAAAGTTCAACTTATAAAAATTGATTTCTTGACTACAAAACCCTTGAAGAGTATTGTGTACCTCCAAGGGTCTATATATTGTGGCTTGAAGATAGCTTCTGTAAGGTACAGGGGAGAACATTTCTGAGTGCAATTTTTCAGAGGAAAAAATTTGTGGAATTTAAGAACTTATGAAATTGATGGAAGATATTGTAACTTCAGAAAGTCCTGAAACGGCTTACATTAGATTGTGAAAGCTTTTCCATATCAGCTGTACATGTACCAAAGCTTGTGTTTACTAGAAAATAAGATGCAAAACCACAGGCTATCATGCTTTGAGAGCAGTTCTTTCTTAAACTTGCTTAATTTCACTTAAACATCATGAAAGCCAATGACAGAAACATATTAAAACCAACCACATACCTATGAAGCTTTGCTTTGGAGGATGCTGTTGTGAGGAAAAAATTGTTACTGATCACTAAGTGACTCAAACTAGCTCTGCTCCTTTGTCCAAAATTTTTATCATTTTTCTCTTCAGTAATGCAGCTTGGAGGTGCCCTAGAAATTCTCATCAGCATCAGGTGATGAGAAAAAAAAAGAGTTAAACTGTACTCAGCTCCTTATCTTCTCCCATCAAACCCATGAGGTTGAATATAAACATATACTTTGTAGAGGTTTATAAAAACAGAATCACATTTACATGGTATTACTACCTGTTTCTGCCTTCAGTTTGATAAAGAATGCTTTAAATTTTTATTTTTTAATTCATACCAATAGATGCTAAAGCATGTAATTTACTAAATGAACAAAAACACTCAGTGGAAGAGTCGCACACACAAATAAAATAAATAAATAAATTCTGCAAACTAAAGTAAAATTGCATTAAAATTAAGCATAAAGCCTTCAGATAGAATGTAAAGAGCACCGTATATATTTCAAGGGCAGGGTATTTGATAGCTCAAATCATTAGCTACTATTTATTTTGCACTTATTCTAAGACACTGCTTTATATGTATCACATATTTTAGAATTCAGAAGGATTTTTGAGATATATTTTCTGCCAAAGACAAGATCCCTCTTAATGTTCCTGCAAGATAACACACAGAGTTGTCAGACATATGACTGCAAATGTGTGGTAGTCAGAAGATTACTGTGGACATTTTTACAATTTTCACGTAATAGTTGGGACAGAAAACAAATTGTGTAGGTGGTGAAACACATAGAAGATGATGAGACAAAGGAAGCAGAGGTCATTACTTAATTTTAAGTAGTAACCTTAAACTTAAACCATTATTTAGTCAGCTACCTCCCACCTCTTCTCTACTTTCCATAACCATGCTCCTTAATTTTTTTTCTCATCCATACGAATTACCTCATAAACTTACTTGCTTAAAACAACAGTCAACACTAGTTATTTTACTATGTCTGTGGGTCAGGAATTCTGTTGTGGTTTAGTTAATTGATTCTGCCTCAGGGTCTCTTCTAACTTGGCTGTCTAGCTGTAAGCCAGGCTATAGTTATCTGATGGTTTGACTGGAGCTAGAAGCATTAATTTCAAGATGACTCATTCACATTTATGGCAAGTTGATGGTGATTGTGTGTGAGAGGCCATTTGGCTGCTTGAGTATCTTAATGCCATTGTCATATGGCTTCCTCAAGAGCAAGTGATTCAAGAGAATGATGTCCTTTTTCAGTTCAAGTCCCTTTTTAAAAGCCTCTACATGTCTTCATATCTTATTATTGGTTCATGACCCCAGATAATTTGAAATTCCAAAGACAGAATAATTTCATTTGAAACAAAGGAAGAATTTTCATTTAACGTGTATTAATACATCTAACTTAGCACAACTAATGTGAAAATTCTATGTGTATAATCAAACTTTCTTAACCCTCTTTTGGTCAAATAAAGCCCTCCCACCCCCTTTCCTCCCCACCCTGTCCAGTAATACTTCTTGTTCTAGTTCACCCTGTTTTGTGCAATTTGTTTTGATTTTTTTTGAAACTAATTCTTAAAACTAAGTCTTACAAGTAACCTACTCAAATTCAAGTGATCATGTTGAGCTTAACCCTGCAATTTGTAAAAAATTATATTGAATCTGGATTTTGCCTACAGTGATGGAAATGTGCCATCCAAAAATGGACATCATACTTAAGAAAACAGGTACCTGTCTACGTGGAGTAATTTCAGAGAAGTCCGATGTACAAAAAATTGCTAAAATCTTCATAAAATTGAATTCCTTTAGAGTCCCTGACCCCCCAATTTTTATTCTACTATTTAGATATAAACCTTCTCTGTTAAAAGTATTGCCTGCAAAGTAAGATGCTAGACTCTTTACCTCACCTCTAGCAGGTTTGTCGGGTTAGTCATTAAAACTCAAGGTGTTTGATGCAGTTGTGCCACATAATGAATAGACGGGCAAGTTTTGATTAGAAGTAGGGGCATTTAAAAAGACTTAGTGCTTAAAATGATGCTGAGGCCAAGGCAAACCACTAAAAATGAGGTTCTAGTAGAGGGTGAAGAGCATTTGGACAGTAAAAATAACAAAGGACCAGGGGAGGACTTGGGGTAGAAAGGTCCTGGGACTTGTATGTTACCCATCTGCGAGTCAGTCTGTAAACAAATGACTTTCCATTATGATTTGGGCACTTCTGAATCTCCTTGTCTCATACCAGGAGGAATGGTTTTGTACTGACCTCTCCACACTCTCATCTACTTCCCACAAAACCAAGGTTAGTGAGTAGTCCTGTTTAGACTCTTACTATAAAATGGGGCAATTCTAACTTTCATTGACTCAGACTCCATTTCTTGGTCTTGTTATCAAATACCCAGCTGGGCTAACTGACCACATCAGAGCCTTTCTGACAACTGACATTGGTCCACAAAGGACTCAGGATGAGTTTAACAAGTAACCAGGCTATTGGCCCACACATATAACTTTTTTTTGCTGTTAAATTTATTGGGGTAACATTAATTGATATCAATAACATTGTTTTCAGGTGTAAAATTCTATACTACATTGTCTATACATTATGTGCTTACCACCCAGAATCAGCTCACTTTCCATCACTGTATGTTTGACTCCCCCTCCCTACTCCCCCCTTACCCTCAGGTAACCATTAAACTATTGACTGTGTCCATGAGTCTTTGTTTCTTTGTTCCTTTCAGTTTTATATCCTACCTATAAGGGAGGTCATATGTTTCTTGATTCTTTCATTCTGACTTATTTTGCTTAATAAGATGGTTTCAAGGTCTGTCCATGTTGTCACAAATTGCTGTATTTCATCTTTTCTTATTGCTGAGTAGTATTCTGTTGTATAAATGTAGCACAACTTCTTTATCCAGTCGTCTATCAGAGGACACTTTGGTTGATCCCATGACTTGGCCACCATGAACAGTGCTGAGATGAACATTGGGGTACATGTATCTTTGAGGATTAAGGTCTTCAGGTGTTTTGGGTAGATGCCCAGGAGAGGAATTGCTGAGTCATATGGCAATTCCATTCCTAGTTTTTTGAGGAATCTCCATGCTGCCTTTCACAGTGGTTGTACCAATTTGCATTCCCACCAGCAGTGTATGAGGGTTCCTTTTTGTTCACAGCCTCTCCAGCACTTGTTATTCCTTGTCTTCTTGATTACAGCCATTCTAACAGGTGTGAGGTGGTATCTAATTGTGGTTTGAATTTGCATTTCCCTAATTGCTAGTGATGTTGGGCATTTTTTCATGTATCTGTTGGCTGTTTGTATGTCTTCAGGAGAGAAGTGCCTGTTTAGGTTTCTGCCCATTTTTTAATTGGATCGTTTGTTTTATTGTTGTTGAGTTGTGTGAGTTCTTTACATATTTTAGATATTAGCCACTTATCAGAGACATTATTTGCAAATATTTTCTCCCATTCGGTTGGTTTCCTTTTTACTTTGTTGACGGTGTCCTTTGCTGTGTAGAAGCTCTTTAGTTTGATATAGTCCCATTCATTTATTTTTGCTTTTACTTCCCATACCTTTGGGGTCAAGTTCATAAAGTGCTCTCTGAGCCCAAGGTCTATAAGTTTAGAGCTGATGCCTTCTTCTACGCACTTTATAGTTTCGGATCTTAGGTGGAGGTCCTTAATCCACTTTGATTTAATTTTGGTATATGGTGACAGTTCACAGTCCAGATTCATTCTTTTGCATGTGGTTTTCCAATTTTCCCAGCACCATTTACTGAACAGGCTTACAGATAATCTTTGACAAAGGAGCAAAAAATATAAAATGGGGGAAAAAAGAAAGTCACATATAACTTTTTATGGTAGCTTTCTGTGCTCTTTTTGATTTTTATTAGATTTTTATAGAACTATAGTGATGGAAAATTCAGGATACACTTGTTCCAGACAATCACTTATCATTTTGTTTACTATAATTTAGAAACAGAAGGAGTTACCATTGTTTTAGGAAGATAGAAATTAAATGTAAACAGTTGGTTGCTTTTTCTATATGCAATAATGTTTGCTCTGTCCCATTTTTGCTCAAGAAATATAACCTACAATGATTTGAGCAGAATATAATTCATACCAATTTCCAATCTCACAACTGACTTAAAAAATATATTATCAATTGTTTCTGGAAAACATTTAGCCCTGAAAGAAGATGATGATAATCTATTACTCATTCAATATCTTGTAGCTTCTGAATGGCCTTCATCACTGGCCAATATGACAGTTTTAAATCAGCAACATAAGCCTGTCTCATTCAATTTACTGACGAATATAAAATCCAACACAGAAAGGCACCATAGCAGTCACCAAAAGATGTTTACTCCAGATCCACAAGTTCATAATAAATAAACTGACAAAAAGTCATTTACTTCATAGCAACAGGAATTCACACACACTAGAGCCCCCTCAGAGCTACCAGGGAGGATTCTCTTTAACATAGATTCCAGGGTTCTATTTTAGCAGCATTTTAAAAATGAAAAATAATAAAAAGACATTCTTCAGTGAAATAGACCAGTTTATGAGTCGTTGGAATGACTGAAGGGTAACTTATGAAGGATGTGGTATTTGAGCTCATCTGAAAAACAAAGTAAACAAGCAGAAACAGACTCATAGACAGGAGAACAAACTGATGGTTACCAGATGAGAAGAGCATTTGGGGGCTGGGTGAAAAGGTGATGGGATTAAGAAGCACAAATTGGTAGTGACAAAACTGTCGTGGAAATATTAAGTACAACATAGAGAATATAGTTAATAATACGGTAATAACTATATATAGTGCCAGATGGGTACTAGACTTATTGGGAGAATGACTTTGTAATTTATATAAATATCTAAAGCACTATGCTTTACACCTGAAATTAACATAACATTGAATGTCAACTATAATTTAAAAAAATAAAATAAAATAAAAATGGAGAATTTGAGCTAAGTTTTAAGCAAAGGAAACGGTTTTGATATAGAAATAAGAGACTAGGGTGTTCTGAGTAGGGAGGGTTACTAGACTGAAACCACAGAAATGCATAAATGTGGTAAGTAGGGGGGGAGCAATAGCACTGCCTGTTATGTGGAAGGAGGAGTTCAGTGAAAAATGATGTTGATGCTGGAAGTCGTTTTGAGGAAAAACTTGAATGGGAGAATTAGGCTTTTGGGTTAAACTTCTGTAAGTTATTACATGTTTTTGAGCAACAGGAGGCTCAAGAGAATTTTATCTGGCATCCTATGACGATTGTCCTAAGGGGAAAATTCAGATACAAGAGATCCAAGCTTGAAGTGAAATTAGAAGACAATTGACTAGGATTGTGGCCATGGGGAAGGAGGGCAAGAGCTCACTACTCATAGTCTCTATTCTCATTTCCTATTTCAAAGGTAGTTAGGGTAACTGCATGAATGTGTGTGAGAAGCTGGGGACTCCAGCTGGGGCCAGGGTCACCCCTGAGTGCAGGCCTCCTGGCCTCCCTTTTGCTGGCTGAAGATGCCAAAGTTTCTCCTGCCTATGACTCTCCTAGATTCTCTCTGCAAGATGAGCTCTGCTGCTGCATTTTTGCATGGATGGTTTATTTGATCATACTCATATGTCTCAGCTCACATGTCGCTTCCCTAGGGAAGAACAGTCCCTCCATGCCAAAGAATCACGGATTTCTTTCTCCCTCCAATTCAAGTCTCCCAGTTTTCATCTAGGGCTGATCTCCATGGTGATGCATTCATGTTATGGAGATTGTTTGCTTATTTCTGCCTCTCCCTAGTAGAACATGAGATCTAAAGGAATTAGTGGTCATTATTGTCTGTCCAGGGCTTCAATGGCCGTGTCTACAGGACAGCCTGGTATACGATGAGTGTTCAATAAATCCTGGTGAAAGAAATAAATGAAAGGTTTTATAATCTTATATGCCTTTCTTACTGTTGTGTCCTCTTGTCTATACAGTGCTAAAGACAAAGTAGAAAATAGGTGAGTAGAAGATTATACATTAGAGCGATCGTTCTCTAACCTCTATGATACTGAATACAATAGCCTGTGCTTTTTAGCCTAATGGATTGAGAAATTGCCTAGTGATTAACATCTTGACTCAGATTAAAATGAAAGAAATTAAAATTGCTACCCTCAGTAAAACTTGTTAGAAACTCTCCTCCTTACTAAACTAGTTACACAATCCTGTGTAGGTCATTATTCGTTAGGCCCAACTTCCTTAATTATAAAAATAACATTTTTGCCCCACATTTTTACTTTTCTTCTGGCTGTGGTCTTCCTCATCCTACCATGAGTCTTGTGCAGTTTCCTGGCAAATGGGCTCTGCACTCGTATGCTGAATGACAAGGGGCCAATGCATGTACCAGCACAGGCAGTCCCTGCCACCAACTGGTGGCAGGCATTTAGAAAGGTTGGTACTTTGAATAAAGCCTGGTCATTCCTGGGAGAAGATTCTCATGTTTTTTTGTTTGATCACTTCTTTTTTTAACTCTTGTTGTTGATCTACGTAGTCCTGGATATTTTAGACATTTTTCCCATGCTAAAATTGTAATATTATTGTCCTTCCCTAATGGACTCTCAGTCTTTCAAAAGAAAAATACCAGAGGAGGTATTTCTTTACATTGAGGTTAAGGAATTTACTCCTATGAGCTGGTATCTCCAAAGTTTCCCAAAGACCAGTAATAATACTGTTTCAATTAGCAGAACCAGTTCTCAGAACATCAAATGAGTGTATAAAAATTAGCTAATCTGTTCCAAAAACCATACCAGATACTGTTAGATATGGCTCTGTCTCTCCTACCAATGTGTTCCTTAGCAAATAGAGAGCTCGTAAAGATAAAACTGTAACTAGGACATGTTCCAGAGAAAGCAAATTTTGAAGGAAATTACAGTATGATTCTAGAATTTTTTCTGAAAATGTCATGTGTTCTTCTCTCATGCATTATTTTAAGGGGAAAATTCTTTAAGCTCTATATAATTTCAAATTCTAGGCTACGAAAGGTCACAGCTGGTATATTTAAGGAAATGGAGAAGGGAAATGTGTATAGTGGTATTTGTTTTCAATTACCATGATATGCTATACAAAAACATGAGTTATGATTTATTTTTATTTTGTGATAACCTGGAGATACTCATGTGTCCTCTTTTCATAGGTTAAAAATGGGTTTTCAAGGTCATTACTTACGTAATATATAAAGAGGATGTTTTAAAAAAAATTTAAAAAAATAGAGTAGTAAGAAATGCTGGACCATTCCTGTAGAAATTGCAAAACTGAATTCCTTACCAAAAATTTATACCCTCTTTTAGTGGACTATGAACTCTACAGAAGCTATGGAAAGCAATTTCAGGACACAATAGGGACTCTAAATAAATTAGCAGGAGCTTTCTCTCCACTGCGGTGCAGAGGAGGCTGACAGGCTTCGCTTATTAAGCTCTATCTTAGTTTTTCAGTGGGATGTGAAGTCAGGGTTCAGAATATATTTCCTTTGGCAGCAAAACTCATTTCCAGACATTCCTACTTTTCTCTCAAATTAAGAAAAAAGAAAGATTTTCTTCTGAAGTGTTTTCATACTTTTAAATAGCTTCATTCAGGGCTGTGTACCCAGCCAATATGAATTAAATGAGGTCTGGGTGATGATTCAGCATGCTTGACAAAAATTGTGTTTATTTTCCTTTCAGAAGCCACTCTAAGGAGAAGAAACTTATAGCCAGAGCATTCTAATACTTAGGCAGAGAAAGTACCAAAGCCTTAAGGTTACTCTAAAAAACTTATACAAACCAGAGAGTGGCAAATGACAGCCACTATAACTAGAGCAAGTGTTTAATAATTCTTTTTTTTTTTGACAAAGACAGAGAGAGAGAGAGAGAGAGCAGGGGGAGGGCCCAGAGCAGTCTCCATAGTTTATACATCAAAAACTAAACTGGAGCTCTCCCATCGGGCTGGGACCAGGATTCGATCCTCGGTCCCCAGGTTTGCAAAGCAAGCACTTAACCCACTGAGCCACCCTGGCTTCCGCTGATTAATAATTCTGTAAGCACAAATGCATGACAGTTCAACTTTGGAAACAAACCAGAGACAGACTGACTTTTAAGATTCCGGATAGAACCCTCTAGAGCTGCATCAGCCACTGAGAAGCAGCTTACCCTCAGTTTCCATTCTACATAATCTCCCTATATTTAAAGAAACGATAATAATTTCAATATTAAATAATGGTCCCTTGCTGAAAAGGTAATTGCTGTCACTTAAGAGTATGTATCAATAATGATGAAATTGCTTTCAATTAAATGAATGTTGATACAGTAATGCTCCAATATACACAAACCAATTTGGTAAGATAATGGTATTTCTTGACGATCAACATTTTCAAAGGCAACCCTGTGTCTGTTCATAGTAACTTCCAATGTAGACAGCTCAATGCTAATTGCCTTTTTGTCCTGATTGATTATTTTAATCTAATGAAATGACAGCTATCTTACACTTAGAAATGTAGTCCCTATGTTAGTGACAGGTGCCTTTACATTTACCATTTTCTATAAATGGCTCTTGCACTGCCAAGCATACACTTAAATGAGACTCAGTTACCCAGCAATTACACAATTGCTGATTTCCCTTAGAGTTGACATTTTAACGGGTGGAATTCTGCGAACTTGATGTATTTTTTTTTGGAAGTGTACCTCTCAAGATGGGCAGCTTTCAACACATTTTTAAAGGTTTCAACTCAGAGAACAGTCATGCAGAGACACAAGAGAAAAAGGTTTGATGGAAAACACTCGGAAAACAACACAAAATTAAATAATTGTGTCGCAAACAAACATCTGTAAGGAACTTGGGGCTCTTACACTTCACTTAGTACCTCACTTGGAAATGACTGAGGAATTGTCAGAGGAACATCGACGTGGTAGCAAAGGCAGAATGATGTCAGCCTCCGGGGTTGCAGGGCAGGCATTTAAATATTGGGAGAACATAGAACCAACTTGTGTAGGCATTGAGACTCTAATGAGGTAAAAGAATGGAGCATAAGTCATAAAGTAAAAGACCATGTTCTTCACACAAGTAAGTAATGTACTATCATGCAGCCCTTCTACAACTCTGTTTATTTATTTATTTGTGTGTGTGTGTGTGTGTGTGTGTGTGTGTGTCTACCACACTCTCAGACAGAAAGATTAAGTGAATGGATTTAATAGGATAAGGGGACACAAATAAAACCACAGAGACAAGGGCTTGATGGCCAGTGAGATGCCACAAGATGCTTACAGGGGCAAATCTGGACTCAACTTTCTAGATTCTTTAGAAAAGACTGAATGATGTTAGTGATGCTGAGACTGAGGTGTCAGCCAGCTCACTGTCAAGGCTCTTGTTCTCGGTGTTTGACAAGGGAAGGAGTAAAAAGAAGTGAACATGGGAGTGTTGAGGCATGCATGGTGGAAAAATAAGGAGAAAGCAAAGGAGAGGCTTAGTGGAGACACGGTTACTCTAGACTCAACACAACATGGCCCTCTTCCTGTGTTCAAGTGGGCTTTTTCTTTGCTTTAAATTGTATAACTTCAAAAAGCAAAAGATGTGTGTGTCTCAGTGTGCATGCATATCTCTGGCAAATGGGAAAGAGCTATCACCTCTAAATTATCAAATAGAATTTTCATAAAATTTCCAAAATGCAACAACAGAACAAAATATCATGTTCAAACTCAACATTGTCTTGATTATAGGCAAAACATAATCACCCCTATGAGAAAGCCACACATTTGCAATTTGGTGGGTTTCTTCTAGAATAAAAAATTAAGCACAACAAAGATTCCATTGGTAACAGTTTGGAAGCTGTTTTGAAGGGGACTATGATGGCAAGGTGAGATTGGTAGAGTTTGACATAGAGCAAGGGAGAGAGAATGTGTCAGGGGAGATTGTCTGGAGGCAGGGTCCTTAGTGTTTATCTTTGGCTGCCACAGATCAGAGTGATGCAGAAATCTAGAGAAAACGGGAAGAAGGTGAGGACTCTAACACCTGAGATGACCCTGCATGAAAGCCATCATGTCACATTATATCCTAGTCAGGATAGTGTCTGAAGCTCGGCAAGGCTTAAAATACCAATCAAGGTTTAGTGTGATTGGAAAAAAGTATAGATTACATGAAAACAGGGAGAGGCTAGCTGCCGTCTACAAGATGGTTAACTGTATCTTATTCTTATTTATGATCCTGGATCATATCCAGTCTCCTAGAAAAGTCGGCTTCAGCATATCTGGAGGCTGAAGAAATGAAGAGGGAGCTGCTGATGAATTTCTGGGACCAGCACTGTTGAGGAAGGAGGCAGAAGAAGTGGAGTGAGCTCATCAGAAGCAGAGAAAGACCACCCCCTCCCCCACCGGAAATGGAGAAGATCAGGACAGAGGGTGTCTGAGAGGAAAAGGTGCTTAACTAGGCAAATGCTGTGAGTGACCCATTGTACTTTCTGTGCAATTTTCCTGTAAACCTAAAACTGCTCTGAAGTTTTATTTTAAAGTTGTTTTAAATCAACTAGAAAGGACATAGTAAGAATTAAATAACGTTTAGTTTCCTTTATATCAATTTTAAAAATTCAGATTTTTAAGTATGCTAACTTATTATAAAAATAAATAAAAAGGGGCATGCTTTTCAATTGCTTTGCAATTTTAATATCACAGAATTTGCCCCTATAATAACTACTCCAATAAAAACTTTTGTTTCTTCTTTTGAGTTTGTTGCATAAGTTTGTACTTTGTTTATTATTAAGGTTTTAATTTTTTCTTCTGAAGAGGAACTATAGAAGGAAATTAGAGTCTTGCTTGACCATGGTGAAAAATATTAGTTCACGTATTGAAGACCTAACCCTAACTATTCACACTTGGCTTATGAAAAGAAATTTCATTTTAATCCTATGAGGTAAATGAGCTCTAATTTACAGGTATGCCTTGAAAGATATGTACAGACAATCTAAAGCAAATGATCACTCTAGGTGCAAATTCAAAAAGTGCTACAAAATGGAACTAGTATTTCATCTAAGTCCAAGACTCAATCAAAGTAGCTGCCGACCAACGAAGACACATGCAAAGAGTGTGTAAATGGCCAACTGTATCCATCTCATAGGGGAAGAGCTGAAATCCACACCCTCACCCTCAAAAAAGATCATGTTGTGCCTCCTGTTACTCTTCCACTTCAACCAGTATGAGGCAGCAACAACCAGTCCAAGAAAGTAACACTATATATATATATATATATATATATATATATATATATATATATATATCATAGTTTAGTGGAGAGAAATTTGTTCTAAAATCTGAGCCCTCCAAAGGGGCTGTATGTTATGAAAGGTGAGAAAGACAGAGTTCATTACAACTGATCTCATGGGTGACAGTAATAACTACTGCCGCTCATTAACCAATGCTCCAGCCCCTGCCCCAACGTGAGATTATAGTGGGAGAAAAAAGTGAGATTCTATCACGTCCTCAGAGCGCTGCCGGCCTGTGGGAGTCTGCCCTTAGCTCCTCAGCTGGGGAAAGCCCCCACCCCCACCCCTGTCCCCTGTCCCCAGGGAGAGCCAGCAAGGCCCTGCCCCCAATATGTTCACCCAGCAGCTGCCGGCCACGACTTTGGCGGAGTCATCGTGAGGCCTCTGATTTATAAGGTGTGTTTACACTTGGCTCTGGTGTTTGCTGTTGGCCGGGCTGGTTCAGTTTCCTTCAGTTTGTTTCTCTGGCACAGAAGAAATTGAAAAAAGATACAATCATATTAATTTCACAAACTCCCTCTTTTTTAAAATGCAAGCACAGCTGCAGGGGTTACCTCTCAGAGAAGTGGAATAATAGAAATATAAATTATACAGTATTTGTTTGTAAATCATACTTTTTTTTTTTTTTTTAATGAAAACACACAAGAAAGCTATTTGTGCCATCAATATGTGCTTTGTGGTTAAACAGTGGAGACCTCCCGGATTCTTGGATACCTCACTCTAGAGAAAACCATCCACGTGGTTCCTATTAAGCACCCTCTGAATGGAATTTTCCTCTGGGGTTCTTCACACTAGTCCACGATATGCCAGACTTTTTACTTTAAATCCTCAAACCTGAGTAGTGACTGATTCAGAGTGGGAATCAGGCTGAGGACAGTTACACATTTGAGGAGGTTTTCTGTAAATATCTTAAGGCGCATCAAATTCAGAAACTCACACACCTTTTTCACATTAAGAAAATGAACTTGGCTGAGGTATAGGAGGTGTCCTGCAAAGACAGGAAGACGGAATTGGCATTTTTAGTGAATCACAGTCTATAAATCAGCTGTCAGCTGTGGCTGTCAGCTCCAAATAGCAGGATTCTAATTTTGCAGCACCTGGGGACGGAATTTCAAAATTCTCCTTTAATTACGGAGTGCTCAGAGCTCAGTGCATAGAGTCATCTTTGGTGTGGCTCAGCTATGACATCTGTGGTTCAGGTTAAAACAGGGCCATTGGGCGGTGGCCCTTCAGGACTCTGGAGGCAGAGCAAATTATGTACCTTTATGTGTGTTTCAGCGGAGTGGATGGAGGCAGATACACTGAATAAACCACAGCAAATGCCAGGTTACAGTGTCAATACGAGGGCTGTCCGGAAACAGTGCAGCCATTGTCAGTATAACGAGAATGGTTATGTGGCTGGATGCTATCTGGACAGCCATCGTTTACTAGCCTTCATCAGATCCATTATTGATTAACCTGATAAGTGGCTTTAAAAGTCCACACCAACGTTTTCCAGCCTAATCACAAAATAGATAGTGATTTTGTGTTTCCTGGTGGAGGTGGTGGGAAATGGAGACTGTATCCGACTTAAGCTTTAGCATGCACTGTGTGCTCCAAAGCACATACCTCAGAGTGTTGTCATTGTGCCACTCCTTTGCTCTACCACACTTCATGTAACCCAAAGGAGTTACTGATCTAATATTTATTATAATAATATCATCAACTGAGCACAGGAATTTAGCAAATGTATCTCATTTGACTTTCAGGGGTAGTCCTACAGCTGAAGAAACAGGGACTCAAAGAAGTAAAAAGACTTGCTCGTTTGCATCATACTTAGTCCCTTGAAGAATTTGTTAAGATTCAGGTTACTGGATCTCACTTCCAGACTTTCTATTGGTAGGTCTAGGGTGGCAGTAAAGAATTTTCATGTTTAACAAGTCCCCAAGGAAGGCTGGTTCTGGTCCAGGATCACACTGAGAATCCCTGACCTAGAAAACGTGTAGTCAGCATGATACTCCATCCCCAACCTGAACCCCAAGCTCTTTCCACCACATTTTCTCACCAGCTCTGTGAAGCCAAGTCACTGCCTTGACATTCCTAAATTCCCACCTTCGCATTTGTACTACACAAATAATATTCTTCAAAAGGGTTGTGTGTAGGATTTTTTAAAAACAAGCTTATATATACAAGAATGATGTTTTGGAAATGCACTATCACCTCCCAAACCATGTGGAACTCAACAGTAGATGCCTAATAATTGTTGGTTGAATTGAAATGGATTTGGCTCATTTGGATAGAGTGATTTTTACACTCTCCAGGGAACTTAGCTTTAATAGTTATTCATTTGGGAACATCAAACACCTCTGCTGTTAATTTATGTTGATGTTTTAAGGGGCTTGGACGAACACCGTGAATGCGTTCTCCATATTGAGTTACTGAATCAACCTCAATCAATGATTACATGTGGTAGAGTCACATCAATGCCTTAAAGAATGATCTGATGAGACTTTATTACCAAGTGTCTTTTCTCACAAAGCTCTGGAGTTGAATTGTTACATTATAGTCTTTTTTCTATGGCTCCCCAGACCTTTTGGCTAGAAGTGTGAGCAAACTAGTAGCCCATTTATTAACTTCATTTTCTCCATAAAATATGGCAGAAGCAGAGAACAGGTAAATTAAAACATAGTACAGCCCTCCCTCTAATAAGCAATGAACCATTTATTATTTTTAGTTTGTAAGTAGCCACTCTTAATAGCTAGCATATGTTAAATGACTTCCACGTCAATGGTACACAATTATTATCAATTCATTTTATGTTTTTCCATTTTTATAAACTGTGTCATAGCCCATGTCATATTTCATTTACAAAGGACAAATTGAAAAGAGAGCAACCCAGAACTCTCCCTCTGCAGTGTAAACAGCTCTCTACCTTAATGTCCTCAGCTAAACAATTTGCTCAAGTGGTGGAAACTTCATTTCTGTAAGATTTCTCCCAGTGCAGCCATTGTGTATGTGCAACCCAGAGCAGAATCCTTTAACCTTGCCTTTTCAGAGCTCACCATTTGTAAAACAGCAAACATACCCTCAAGAAGAAATAGATTGACCCTGCACAGCATCCTCTGAGCCTGCCAAAGGGGACAGAAGATTCCATTTCCCACTTGAATACGTGGCCTTAAGAGATAATGCTGATGAGCATGTTCACATTCCTGCTTCCTTCTCCTGGAGAAGTCTAACCTCACATTTCTGATGAGAGCTGAAAGAAAACCATTTGACTCAGACTAATGGATAAGTAGGCAATTGTCCGAAACCTTGGACCTGAAGGAAAAAGTATTGAGAGATATATTCATGGGACATACATGGTGTGTCCTTCTCTTGTGTCCATTTACAAAGTTAGCTGTCAGGTGACTGAGCAAAGAATGTTCAAGTGCAGGCTGTGATAACAGCCATATCTCTTTGAATTACAACATGAATAACTCCTGAACCAAAAGCTACTGTTGGTTCTTAATCCAGGAAGGAATAGAGCAAGTAGATGTGAAGAAAGACTACCTTGCAAGACAAAAGCAACGTTCAAACATCCATTCTAATATACACAGAGAACAAGGCATTGCATTTCTGCATCGCCCAAAGCTAAGTAGCTCCATTGACTGTGGAGATGTCTTCGAAGAACTCTCCAGAATCTTGGAAGTGAACTGTCTGCCTCATTTGACAGAAAATAAATGGGAAAGCACGTAGCCTTGCACCTGCCTGGAGGTCCCAGGGAACGTCAGTGCCTAAGCCAGGAGTGAAACCTTGGCTTCTGAATTTAGGAAAATTTCTCACACAACTGTGTGATTCTGGTGAGTGAGGACAGGAGAACTTCAGAAGCAGAGGTGCTGGGCAAGGCAGCAAAGTGACCGGGAGGAAATCAGCCCTGGCCGCAAGGAAGGGAGCTGAGCTCAGCTTTTCGCTGTTGCTGATGTGGGAAATGAGCTGAAAGGCAAACTGCCTGGAAGATCCTTTTTTGTGGACTCAGGAACTTCTTAGTTCAGCCCCTCCCCTTGCCTTCTCTCCGGTTCCCCGCTGACATGTGCACCAAACCGTGAGCCTTTTGTAGGGGTGGAGCTCAGTGGCAAGGGAGACTGGGGTAGAAGATAGAGGAGCTAGTGGCCTGACTGTGGGACCAACCATGCTCACACATTCGGCAATTGTCAATGGGACCATGTTCAAGAGTTTGAAGAGAAATATGATAATATTTGAATGTTAGAAAAATCACTCATCATCAAGGTGGAGGTTAGAGTGAAATTATTTTGGAGAATGAGACCAGTATGAAAAAATGTGTAATTGTCCAGCCAAGAGGTGTTCAGAGTTTATGTGAAGCCAGTGAGAGTGAAGGTGAAGAGGAGAGGATAGTACAGGGTTATAGAACAGAGGGACTGGTTGGAATTGAAAGAGGTTGAAATTACTCACAGGCTCTGGGCTTGGGCAAGTAAGTGCATAGAGTACAGTTTTAAATGTGTAACGAAGAGAACTCAATGTGCAATACCAACAAGCAATGAGAATATACTTAGAAAGCAATATGCAGAAACCAAGTGAAGAAAACTGATTACAAAGAGATGTAAAAGACGTGAACAAATAGAGAGGTAGACAGTAATGCAGTATGGAAAGAAACTTCATCATAATGATGGTAATTCTCCCCCAATCAGTGTATATGTTGCATTTTTTTAAACAATAGGAATGTACCAAAACTTTACAAATATGTCCTGAAATTCTTCTGTAAGACAAATTAAAAATCTTCAAAAAATAAATAAAAAGAGATAACTTGCACAGTTGTACATTAAAAGCCATCATAAAGTTATTTAATTGAAGTCCTAAGGTGCTGGTGAAATAGTCTATAATAAAATTGGTGTAACAAAATAAAATATACAGAAATAGACCTCAGTAAATAAAAGAATCGAGTATGTAATTAAGGTGACATTTTGCATAAGAGTTCTTAAACTATTAATTATTTGAAAAACTATAAAATTATATGATAAATTTAATATAAATTTGAGATGAATTAAAATCAAATGTTCTTTTATAAAAGTTAATATCTTGAAGATAGTTAACGAGGAAGTAATTTTGATGAATAAAAAAAGTGTAAAGTTATAACAGAAATATTACTTACTGGATTACTTTAAAATAAGTATTTGGAATTAAAATAAAAGTTCATCAAACAAATGTAAAAACAACAAGCCAAGAGGAAACTCTTATATGAAAAGCAGGACAGAAGATTTAGCCTTTATAAACCACAAAAACTCACTAATCAATAAGAAAAAATGAGAATAGTGATAAAAGAAATTTTTAAAAATCACACACACAAAAAAAGAAATGTAATAGCCTATAAACGTGAAGAAAATTAATATTACTGGTGGAGAAACACTAAACAGCATTAAATGACATTAGACTCAAGAGATAGTCACTGTGTAGAGACAGTTACTCTTATCTTCTAATACACCATTGGTAGGATGTAATTCAGAATCAACTTTCTATGGGGTAATTTGGCAATAGGTTTAAAAAGCCTAAAAATCATTTATTCTATATGATGCAATAATTTAATTTTCATAAATAAATGCAATAATTTTAGTTTTCTGTATTCTACATAAAAACATCAGAAACATGCACACAAGATTATGGATAAATTATTTTCATCAAGAGTATAATGCGAAAAATAAAAGACTATAATGCAAAAAATACCAATGTCACCTCAATAAATTTAACAATAAAAAAAGAAGAATGTGCATATAGAATTTAAACCATAAAGTCCAATAATATAGGCTTTTAAACTATAAATTATGATATACACATACAAAAATAATGCATCAAAGCCATTTACATGCATATTTTAGAAATATGTTTTCTCACTTGAAATAGTCATGAGAAACCTGAGGGCAAAGCAGGTTACAAATAGTATAAACAAATAATCAACAAATTTAGTACATCTATGCCAAGGATGTGCCAACTACAACTCAAAAAGCCCAACCGGCCCATGCCTGTTTTTGTGTATAAAGTTTTGCTGGCGTGCAGTCACACCCATTTGTTTATGTATTGTCTATGGCTGCTTTCCAACTACAATGGCAGAGGTGATTAGTTGTGACCAAAACCATCTGCCTGAAAAACATAAGATATTTACTATCTGGTCCATGACAAAAAAAAAAGTGCCAATCCCTGGCCAATGCATACAAAAATATAAAGGCGTATAATTCATATCTAAGGAGTAATTATCTCTAGAAATACTTACTAGAAATTTCAAATGCTTTTTTTATATATATATTTTTTGTATTTTCCAAGAGAAATTTTTTATATTACATTAACGTTGCAAAAATCTGGCTGCGCAGCAGTGTATCATTAGCCACACATGGTAGGTTTGTAAGTAGGATAGACATAGTTCAAAATGTAAGAATCATTTTCTCTGGCTACATATACTCATGAGCGATTTGCATGTCATTTTGATATTTTTCTATATATTTAATTGATTACAATGGACATATATTACTGACGTAATCAGAACATTCTCAAATGTACATTTAAATTAGGGTCCAGAAGTTTCTAATTCTGACTTTTCCCTCCGATTTCTAGGGACATCTTGTTGTTACTTCGACATCTTTTCACTTTTGCACAAGATGGGGGAAATTTTGAGGGAAGACTTCGATGATAGGGATTTTCAATGTTACTAAGTTTTAAGTCGTCAGTAATTATAGGAAATATCTGCTCTCAATTGCCACAGTTTAAATCATACTTCAAAAGAAATGAAGCCAGGTATGTAAAATATATGAAGAGAAATAATAGGAGTTGCTTATCTTGCATGCTATTTCCATTTTATCAATCCAAATAGATTTACTGAGGAGCACTTTTTAACCCTCTAATAAATGCCTATTCCAATATCACACTGTTTCAGATCAAGTTTTAGAATCAGATGAAAAACTTCTTATGTAATCTCACAACGATTTCCAGTCATGATTTCAAAATTTAACAAAATAGCAAAAACCAAAATGCCGACCCATCTTTGAACATAGACAGGGAAGAAAGCCTTACACAAATGACTAGCTATAACAATCAATATCACCAATTTAAAGTTAGGAACTTTACTTTAGGAGACAGAAAATAAAACAAAAACCTCAGAGCTTGGGGGAAATGGAGTGTTCACATCAAGGACATCTGTCCCAACATCACCAGTCACCTGCTGCAATCCAGAGCCCAAAACGTGGCCTCTGCCTCAGCCCTCTGTCAGGGAAATGTGGCCTCTAAGAAAGGCTGCCTGTAGTGGCTGGATTCAGCTACACCCCCTTGTCACCCCCAGCCTCAAATCCAATACACTGCCATGCCCTGGCCTGGACGCCTCTCTCTGAGACCTTCCCCAAACTGTAGAATTTGCGTGGATTTCATGGCGTGGAATTTCAAGAGAATCACATGGGTCCATCGGTGTCCAGCTTGTAGTCTTAGAGTCTGTGGGACGAGCTTCTGCGATCTTAATGTCAGGTGCTCCTTCTCTAGCCCATGGCACTCACAGAAGCCTAGGATGGATGCAGAGTCTTAGAGCTGGCACGTTGGCACCACTCGGTGAGCATCTTGGGTACATTTTTATGCGTCTTTTCCTTGTCTCCTTGTAGTTCTTTGGTGGGGATATACTATAAGGTGTTAATTTCTAAAATATGATTTAGTGATAACTCTTCAGAAAAAAAAAAAGACAGAGAAAGAAAGAAACATACCTGCATTTAATGTTTATATCAACTGAAACATATTTCTTGTACATCAAGGAAATAAGGTGAATGGGGCCTTGTCAATTTCTTCCTAGTTTGAACTACAGAGAGAGGCCACTGAATGATCTCTGTCATAGGTTCCTGACATCTTAGATCAGTTTCATCAGCTTATCTGGTCTACAATTTTAAAAATCACTAAAATTTCTATCTGATCATTAATATTATCTTGTATGACCCAGTCATAGATCAAAGACCAAGGATCCTTGGGGCCTTTGTGGCTTTAAAAAGTGCTAGCAGTTCTCTCTGGATCAGGAAGAGAAGGTTTTGAGGAAGGCTGGGAGTGGGTGGTAAGGATTCTACATCACCCATGACCACCACTGGGTCATATGTGGGCTTCCTTCTGCCTCGGGGTTCCAGCACGCCCCTTAGGCACTAAGAAAACCCTTCTGCTGGTTCCTGAAAAGGGCTGGGGACACTCAATTCACAGGCAACACCTGAGGGAGCAAAGTGAGAAGGAGGAAGTCCATCCCACTCTATCTCCTCACCCCACACATGAAGGTGGAGTGTGCAGCACAAAACTGTGCACACCAAGCCTCTGAACTAGGCTGTGTACACACCTTGCTTGGTGTCCAGGCAACTCCTCGCCTCTTAAATCCCGAGGGAACAGGACCACTTACTGCAACTCCCCACTCTCTATGCAAATCTGCAACTCATATTTTTGCCTCTGAGACAGAAGTGCTCTACAGCCATGACAATTCTGGCGGAGACAATTTCAAAGACAATGAAATGCAAACTGCAAAGGGCTAATTTCCTGCATACATACATTCCATGGCTTATAAATCATCCTATGAACACATTGAAAGCATGAGTCATTGAGGGAGAGAGGTACAATAAAAGAATTAGTCCCTGCATTTAAAAATGAGGTCACCTTGAATTCTATATGAATGTGAACAGAAGAACTGTCAACCTCAGTTAATAATTATTCAGGTTCTAGTCATTAATCCTGTGTCTTCATTCTGACTAGATATAAACTAAAAAGTAAGAATTTTCAGATTAAAAGCATGTTCTCAGCAAGATTATTAATACTTTTCATTATACAAGCCATTCAGTTAGTGCAACTATTTTCTTTCTTTTTAAAGATTTATTTTATTGTTTTTGACAGAGACAGAGAGAGAAGAGAGAAGGAGGAGGGCCCAGAGCAGTCTCCATAGTTGTACATCATCAGTTTTTGACATGGTTTTGTTCCACACAGGTGGGTGTGGAGCTGCATAGGGAGGGAACTGGGCGAAGGGTGGGCGGGGGGCTCCTGTATGGGAGGCACACCCTCTTGAGCCAGGGGCCAAACCTGGGGGCGAGAACCATACTGGGGGCCTCCCACATGGGAAGCACGCACAGATCCACACAGGCTGAGGCTGAGATTCGATGCTCGGTCCCCGAGGCTGCAAAGCGAGTGCTTAGCTCACTAAGCCATCCTGGCTTCCCACATTTAGTACAACTATTTTCAGTTTCTTACACTGAAAAATGAACAATGCAACCCGAAATATTACACCCCCCTCATCTCTGGATATAGGATGGATTTGAAAAGCAAAACAGAGCACTTTGTTTTATGAAATCAGAGATCAAACATATCCTCTAATGTTATAGGGTGTTAGAGGAGTTTATAAGCAATCCTATTTTAGTGACTTTTTCCTGGTTGTTTTGATATCTTTGTCACTAATCTGCCTTTATTTCTCAAACCTGCCTGAAATATTTGATTCTCACATGCCCTTGCAACAAACTTCACTAGGGGGAAACAGAAAAGAGAGGAGAAGAGAGAGAAACAGAAGATAGAGAAAATAATGCACGGAAGCCAGGGTGGCGCAGAGGGGTTAAGTGTTCACTTTGCAGCGCCCGCCCCCTCCCCAAGGACTAATACACTGAACTAGGGAGGCCCCCAGCCCAGTTCCGCCCTGTGCGACCCCTGCCCACCTGTGTGGAACAAAACTATGCAGAAAACTGATGACGTTCAACTATGGAGACTGCTCTGGGCCCTCCCCCTTCTCTCTGTCTCTCTCTGTCAAAAACAGTAAAATAAATCTTCTAATAAAAAGAAAATAGTGCACTGTATCTTTTCAAAGAGAATGACTTTTTCCAATTTTATTGCATCCAGGTTAAGTACAGGATCATATCCAAGAATAATATGAAAAGAAAAACATATTCTGCATCCAAATCTAGAAATAGATCTAAGACAATCCAGGTACCTTTAATTTATGGATGATCTAAAAAGCAGTATTTTAAATTGGCACTTAGAAATACTGTGGGAAAGAAAACTCTTTACTTTCTCCCTCTTTCCCTGCCTTGCTTCCTTCTTTCTTTCTTTTCTTTCTTGCCTTCTTGCCTTCCTATCGCCTTTTCTTGATTTCTTGTTCTCTAGCTTTTTCCCCCTGATTGTAAATATTCTAAGAAGGGACAAATATTTACTTCTCTCAACAATAAATTTAGACTGAATCTTGACTCCCAGGTCTGAAGATGGAACGGGATGGACTCAGAAATTATAATAGAACCTGGTGGTAGTTTTCTACTGTTATACATAAAAATTTCCCATAACCCATAATCTCTCTCATAATTAATATTTTAATATTCTAGATAAACTATGCATTGCATTGCATTGTGGCAGAAATAAGTATATTAGGAATTAGTTCTTAAAATCTAATTGTCAATATTCAAATGTACTTGCTTAAAATAAATTTTCCACAGATTCAAATAAAAAATGAGCATTTATTCTGGGTCATCCTTTTTTTTCTTTTCTTTTATTATTATTTATATAAACATATAATGTCCCAAGGAACAATAAATATTATTTATAAATACATCATTTATTATCAGATCAAATGGGAATTACAAAAATCCTATTATATTAAATTCCTATAATTTTCTCAGGGATCTCTGAAGGAAATAAGGGACATGAGCAATACCCAGTGCTTCACAGTCTAAATAGTTTAGAAGTCTAGAAATGTTCTATTATAAGACATTATCTTGAAAAAAATTACTTCTGATGTCTCTTATCAAAGTAAAATCATTTTATAAGCTCAATATAGATTTTCTGAGTATTGCTGTATTTTGAATCTATTTAAATGTTCACTTTGCTTTTTTAAGCATATACTTTATTTCAAAATAGAAATAAAATAAATGGAATGTTTACCAAACCTTTCAATTAAATACAAAAGAGCTATCTATTTGAAAACATGTATTACCATTACATATTTTTGCAACTAAGAAATTTTTAGACCAAGATTTTTGAAGTATAGCTATGCCCCTTTTGATGAATTAAATACCATCATAAAGAAAAGTCTTTATTATAATTAAAAAAAATTTAAGATGTTGAAATAGCAAGACTTTTTAAAAATTAAGTCTACAGATTCTGTGGATGATTCTTAATGTTTAAATTCTAAAAGATAGTGACCTAGGTATGGAGTGCTAATTACCTATGTTTAGGCTTTTAGTTTAAAGAAGAATCATTGGATTGGTTTTATTTTATAAACAAACGTACTGTGAGTCAACACAACAGTGTTTTTCTCCTGTTTATATTTAAACACAGATGCTAAACACATTTAATTTCCCAGGAAGGTTTGGCAGATTCCTTTCCCAGTTATAGGTTTATAGTAATTCTTGTAGATAACAGCCTATGTTAACTCAAAAGGCCCGTGTGTCCTCAAGCAAAAATAAGGAGACTTTAATGGAATTTATACCTATAACTGACATTGCCTGCTCTTCTTAGCCCCAGGGCTTCATCTCTCGGAATCAATTGAACTGTCACACATCAGAGAGAGAACCATGTGGCCCAGAGGATATTTTGGTAAGATATCAATCTGAAACGAGGTTCTTAGAGAAAACAGCTTTTAATTGTCTAATAGTTTATAGTTAGAATAATATCAAGGAACAGAGAAAGAAGTTAAATGTTTCGGTAGGAAATCTGAGCATTTCTGAAGTGCCTTTGCAATTCAATAATACGTTTAAAAATATTCTGAGCTCCTATTGTGTTCTGGGCTCTGTGGCTAGGGGACAGTTCTGCTCAAAGAAATTAAATTATGATGATAAAATCTGACAGTTGTAAGGATAAATTGAACAAATTTCAGTCTGTGTTTTGACAAAGTAAGATGTCATAAATGGGACCACAGGGAATAAAGTCATTCTTTTTTTTTTTTTTTTTAAGATTTATTTTATTGATTTTTGACAGAAACAGAGACAGAGAGAGACAGAGAGAAGGGGAGGGCCCAGAGCAGTCTCCATAGTTGACATTAGTTTTCCATATAGTTTCATTCCACAGGTGGGCACAGGGCAGCGCAGGGCAGGAACTGGGCCAGGAGCCTTCCACATAGGTCCCAGCAAGAACTGAACTGGGGGCACACCCCAGTTCAGCATATGGGTCCACATGGGCCGGGGCCAGGGCCGGGATTCAATCCTCGGTCCCTGGGGCTTCAAAGCAAGCGCTTAACCCGCTGAGACATCCCAGCTTGCCCCTTTTTATTTTTTTAAAGATATATTTTTTATTTTTATTGGGTTTTTTTGTTTGTTTGTTTGAGGTTTTTTGTTTTGTTTTGTTTTGTTTATTTAACAGAGGGAGACAGAGAGAAGGGGAGGGGGGTGCAGAGCAGTCTCCATAGTTGCATGTCATCCGTTTTTGACATAGTTTCACTCCACAGATGCGCGCGGTGCTGGACAGGGCAGGAACCAGGCCTGGTGCTTCCCACGTGGGTCCCGACAATAGCTGAACTGGGGGCACACCCCAGTTCAGCATATGGGTTCACACAGGCCAGGGCCAGGATTTGATCCTTGGACCCCAGGGCTGCAAGACAAGTGTTCAACCCACTGAGCCATCCCGGCATTCAAGTATTACAATTTTAATATAGTTTTTTTTCTCTCTCTTAAATTGGGTATACATTTTTGACACTGTCTGTATATATACACATACATAAATATATGACAAAGCACAAAGATTACAGGGTTGTTGTTGTGGTTTTTTTTTGCATTTTACATGCAGTGGTGTAATACTAATTTATAATAGGCCATTATAAGCCAAAACTGCTCAATTATTCCAAAAGAAGTCAGTGTGTACAGTAACACTGGGCCTTGAATTAAATCTTAATTAGTAACTTATTAATCTTTAAAAATACACTCTTTAGTTGGTTATTGTCTTATCTGCTAAGCGTCTACGGTATGTTGAGTAAGCAGTTACGTTATTTTCCAGCACAGACCACGGAAACATGTGCATACCAAGTATTGTTTTACAAACAGAAATAAAGAATTTTGGGGTTTCATTTTTCCCTGATTCAAATCTGGCTAATAAAGAACTATTCTTCTCACTACTCCACATTGTCACTTGGTGACCTCATCATTTATCGGGTTTTCATTTTGGAATAACTTGCCTGCAAATTATATTGGCAGCACAGAAGCTTTTATCTGCTATTTTCACTTCTAGACTGTGTAGATTTAGAAGCTGATCTTCATGCCCAGCTCACTAGATTCTTTGATATTCTAGAGGAGTGTGGGACTCAGGTTATATATTGATTCAGGTGACTCCCATCTTATAGTCACACCTTTCAACCAGTTATTCCCCTTCTCTTTTAGGTATATTTACAGAGTGTAGCATTGCACTAATGTCTTCATGCAAAGACAATGATCTGCACAGAATCTTAGACTCAATTTTAATGATTCCTGAAATAATGATACAAAACAAATCTTTATGTTCCTTGTTTATTATTAGCTGAAGGGCAAGGTTTATATTTTGTTCATTTCCATATCTTGTGCTGTTAGCCACACATTTACAACTTTGAGGAAACTCCGTAATTTTCACATTAAACTTAATTAAAGAAGATAATTAATCAGAATTTCAAATCAAGTAGACGTTTTATCATTGCTCGCAGGTAACATTTTTCAATCAAGAAGAAAATGCTATTGCCACAAGAATTTTCCGTAAAGAGCTAATATCAAATGGCAATCCTGACACCGTTAGATCCAAGGGAGGAATTCTGTTCCTCACAGGTGATCACTTGACTGACACATGCCAGTATTCACTACCATTTAGAAGGTGAGAATACTCCTCATTATCATCCATAACAACAACCATATGATTTCTATTATCCACATACTCATAAATTCATGCTGTGGCAGGTGTCCAGCAGCCAAGCTGACCGATCGATATTTTAAAAGTGCACTAAAGTGGCAGCAAGGAGAAACATGAGATAAAGACACTTGGTTTCTATACTGAATTGCATGTTTTAATATTTTTCCTTGTGGTAAACAGTGTTTTTTATTCTCATCAAGGCGAATTTAAAGGACTATTTTCAGCTCCATATTAGGCTGTTAATCCTCCACCTCAGGTAACTGTTTTCAAAGAAAATTACTTGAACATACCTTTCTTGTCTTAAATCATGTGAAGTAAAATTTTCTTGTTACAATTATTTGAGTCAGAAACCTGTTGAAACGCAATTTACTGTCCAAAAAGCATTTAAGTCTCAGGGATACAAATCGACTCTTACAAAACAACTTTCTCTACTTATTACCTGTTTATTAGATTAAGAATAAAGTGTTATAAATAATTCATTTAGCCCACTCTGGTATTTTTGCTTCTGAATTTTAAAAAGTCCCTGATTTAGCAATGGAATTATACTCAAGTGACCAGAAAAAGTGATAACAACTTCTGAAAAACAAACAAACAAATTATACTCTCCGGTGAATAAATACAATCTCAGAAAAAAAACTTAATTGCTATGGGTTCCGTTAATGAAGATCTTCTGAGGCAAGACTTTCCTGTCAGAAAAATCTATGAAATTTAGGATTAATATGATGTCCTTACAATGTCTGAACATTTAAAACAAAAACAGAAAACTGTTTTTTAGCTAAGATCTAAGCATTTTGTTCTTAGAAAAAAAATTTTTTTTATCAGAAAAAAATTCTACTCAGGCAAAATAAAAAAAATAGACTTTACCATGGAAGTTTTTCTGTATTTTTTTTCAGAGCATAAGAGTTTGAATGATTTATGTTAGTCTCTTCGCCTTACTATATCATGGGTGTTCCATTGTTTTGTTGTTTATTCCAGAGAAAGCATTGGTTGTGCTCACCTACAAGAAATATATCTCTGCAGTTTATGTAAAAGACTTAGCAACACCTCTTTCATTCTTAGAGCATGATTTAGCTGGTGGCTGTTAACAGGAATTATCAAATTTAATGTAAACACCCTCTTGTTAAAAGTATGTTCTTGCCTTACAGAGAAAGTATATTAGAAAAACACGAGATCTGGGGAGCTTCCTGTTCCTTTACCTAGTCCTTGCATCTGCAGCAAGCAGAAGGAGGAGCAGAAAGACAGCCCAAGAGGGTGACTGTTCGGAAATAGCTCTGACAGGGTGTGGTTTTATTCCCGAGTCTATTTCACCTGAAGGACCTTCTGACTATACTTATGGCAATTCTGAAAAAATCTCTTAACCTCAGGCACCTATTTTTATAAATTTCAGATCCACTCTTCTAACCCCTTTTCCTTTTGGCATTTACCTAGCCTCACCATTTAAAAAAAAAAAAAAAAAAAGCAGGGTGGGGAGCCAACAAAAAGAAGTACTATTTCAAAATGTGAGTAGGAGGGAAAAAAATCAACAACTATAGTAGTTGAGTCCCCAAGGTTTTGTTGCGTTTAGAAAGACTTCTATTCTAGGCATTTCTAGTTGTGTTAAAACAAAAGAAGAAAGAAGGAAGGAAGAAAGGAAGGAAGGAAGGAAGACAGGAAGGAAGGAAGGAAGGAAGGAAAAGGGGAGGGAGGGAGGAAGGAAAGAAAAGGTAATTATGAGAAGTGAATTTCAGGGAATGGGCAACTGTTGTTATTTGACAGATAAAGTCCCCTATTCAGAAAGAACATCTTGTGAGAAGAAAAGTTTATTTTTTAAAACTATTTGCTCCTACAGCTCAAAATTATAGCAGTATTGAACAAAAACAACCTTAGAGTTTAAAAAACCCAGGTTAATACACTGAAAATTAAATACTAAATAACAAAAATGAGTTTTCCTTGGAATAATTCTAAATCATTAAAAATAAAAACCTGTCTTCTTTTCTTTCTTCTTTTTTTCTTTTACCCACAATTTATTTATTGTTTGAGAGAGAGAGAGACGGAGGTAGGGCCCAGAGGTACATCATTAGTTGTGACAGTTTCATCCCACACAAGTGGATGTGGGGCTGCGTGGAGCAGAAACCAAACTGGGGGCCTCTTATACGGAAGGCAAAACCCTTCACCACCCGACCACATAGTCACCAGTTGTGCCGCAATTCAGCGTATGGGGTTTGCAGGGGCTAGGAATTGATCACCAGACCTCATCTATCAGGATTGCTGAACTGTCCCAACATCCCCTGTTTTTTTTTCCTGTTTTTTTTTCATGATTTATTTCATTGTTTTGAAAGAGACAGAGACAGAGAAACAGAAAGAAAGGGGAGGACCCAGAGCTGTCTCCATAGTTACATGTCATCAGTGTTTGACATGGTTTTGTTTCACACAGGTAGGCAGGGGCTGCACAGGACGGGAGCCATGCCAGGGGACTTTCACATGGAAGGCGTGCCCCATCAGCTGGGGGCTGAACTGGGGGCTTTCCACATGGGAAACTCGCCCACCAAGAACCAAACTGGGGGCCTCTCACATGGGAAGCACACCCCAGTTCAGCATATGGGTCCGCATGGGCTGGGGCCAGGATTAGATCCATGGTCCCCAGGGCTGTAAAGCGAGCACTTAACCCACTGAGCCATCCCAACTTTGCCTATATTTTACATGTAAGTGAAATCATATGGTTCTTGATTTTTTCTGTCTGATGGATTTTTCTTAGCATGATGATCTCAAGGTATGTTCATGTTGTCACAAATGGCAGTATTTCATTTTATCTTATCACTGAGTAATATTCCATTGTGTTAATGTAACACAACTTCTTTGTCCACTCATCAATCAAAGGACACTTTGGTTGTTTTCATAACTTGGCCACCATGAACAGTGCTGCAATGAACATTGGGATACATATATCATTGCAGACAAAGGTTTTCAAATTTTTTGGTTAGATATCCATAAGAGAGATATGGTAATTCCAGTCTTAATTTTTGGAGGAATTTTCATACTGTCTCCTATAGTACCAACTTACATTTCTATAAACAGTATATGAGGGTTCCTTTTTCTCTACAGCCTCTCTATCACTTGTTATTCCTTGTCTTGTTGATTATAGCCATTATAACAGGTGTGAGGTGGTACCTCATTGTGGTTTTGATTTGCACTTCCCTAATAGCCAATAAAGTTGAATATTTTTCTCATTATCTGTTGGCAATTTGTATGTGTTCTTGGAAGAAGTGTCTATTCAGATCTTCTGTCCATTTTTCAGTTAGATTGTTTGTTTGTTTTTGTTGTTGTTGAGTGTATGAGTTCTTCATATATTTTAGATATTAGCCCCTTATCAAAGGCATTGTTTTCAAATATTTTCTCCCAATTGGTTGGTTGCCTCTTTGCTTTGATGATGGTTTATTTTGCTGTACAGAAGCTTGTTAGTTTGATATAGTCCCATTCATTTATTTTTGCTTTTACTGCAAAGTCCATGATGTTCTCTCTGAGCCCAAGGTCTATAAATTTGGTGGCCTTTGTGAACTTTAGTATGTGGTTTAGAAGAGGCAATACTTCCCACCTCATTCTACAAGGGCAAAATTACACTAATACCAAAGCCTGGTAAGGACAACACATACAAAAAACAAAACTATAAAACAATATCCCAAATAAACACAGATGTAAAAATCCTAAACAAAATATTAGCAAATAGAATACAACAATACATTACAAAGATTATACATCACTATCAAGTGGGATTCATCCCAGAGGCATAAGGATGGTTCAACATCTACAAATCAATCAATGTGATATAGCACATAAAAAAAAATATTAAAATCCTATGATTATATTAATTGACACAGAAAAAGCATTTGACAAGATACAACATCCATTTATAATAAAAATAAATTAATAAAATGGTATGGAAAAAAGTATTTCAACATAATGTTAGCCATATATGACAAATCCACAGTGAATATCGTACTGAATGAGGAAAAACTGAAACCTCTTTTTTTTAAAATCAGGAACAAGACAGCGATGTCCCCTGTCACCACCACTATGAGGTCTGCCAATTAAGTTTGTGAACTTGCCACCATGAGCTTACGCTGGCAGCACTGTACAAAAAACTTTGTAAAGTTTCATAACCTTGGAATATCAGTGTCTTGTAACTGTGTTTGTGCCCATGTGTGATGGTAGTTTGCTAAGCAGCATTTATTATTTTTGTTGCAAGTTTTTGTGTGCCATTGTGAGAATGTTGGAGCTTGAATTAGAGCAACAAACAAACATTAAAATTGTTTGTTAAACTTGACCAAGAGTACAAGTGAAATCAGAAACGTATTAGTCAAAGCTTATGGGAATAATGCCATGAGAAGAATGGCAGTGTACAAATGGATTAAATGTTTTTCCTGAGGGGAGAGAAAGTGTCACTGATGAAGAGAGGGTAAGGCAGCCAGTAACAAATAGAACTAACATGAACATTGCAAAAATTTGTTGAATTGTGGGTCAAATTCTTCAGCTGACTATCAGAAGCATAGCGGACAAGTAAACATTGATAGAGGAACAATTAGAAAAATCCTAACTGAAAATCTTGGCATGAGATAGGTATGTGCAAAAATGGTCCCGAAGAAGCTCACCAATGAACAAAAGCAAAGGAAAGCCAAAGTTTGCTAAAACCTTTTGGAGAGGCAAGATGATATTTTGGGCAGTGTTATTACTACTGATGAAGAATGAGTATACCAATATGACCCTAAAACAAAGAGTCAAAGTGCATAATGAAAACTGGCCAATTCTCCATGACCAAAAAAGTTCTGTCAGTCTAAATCAAGAGTCTAAACGATGTCAATAGCCTTTTTTGGTATCAGAGGAATTGTTCATTATGAATTTGTACCAAGTAGACAGTCATCCAAGTGATATTTGAAAATGCTGAAAAGGCTGCATGAAAAAGTTAGACAAAATGACATGAACTTTTCTCCAACAACTCATGGCTCTTACATCATGATGATGCACCAGCTCACTTGGCACTGTCTGTGTGGAAGTTTTTAGCCAATAAACAAATAATTGTTTTGGAATACCCTCCCTACTCATCTAATCTGGCCTCCAATGACTTCTGATGACATTCAGGATATCAAGGGCAATATTATGATGGCTCTGATGGCCATTTCAGAAAATGAGTTCCAGATTTGCTTTGAAGGATGGACCAGGTGCTGACATTGGTGCCTAGCTTCCCAAGGGGAGTACTTCAAAGATGACCATAGTGATATTCAGCAATGAGGTATGTAGCACTTTCTCTAAAATGAGTTTGCAAACATAACTGTCAAACCTTATAATTTTCTGGTAATATATATATATATATATATATCACATCATTTACAAAAAGTGACAGTTCTTTGCTCCCAATTTGGATGCCTTTTATTTCTTTCTCTAGCTCTGGCTAGAACTTCCAGTATTATGTTAAATATTTATATTAGAAATAATAAACAAATACAATAAAGTTGCAAGATACAAAATCAATGTACAAAAATCTATTTCATTTTTATATATAAACAACAAATTCTCAAAGAAAAAGAAATGAGAAAAACAATAGCCTTTACTATCACACACACACACAAGAAGAATAAAATGCCTAGGAATAAACTTAACAAAGAACATTAAGGATTTATACACACAAAACTGTAAAGCAGTATTAAAAGAAACTGAAGACACAAAATAATGGAAAGATATTCCATGTTCATGAATTGAAAGAATCAACATAGTTAAAATGGCCATGTTACACAAAGCAATATACAGATTTAATGCAATTCCCATCAAAATCCCACAGACGTTCTTTTGAGAAATAGATTTTTAAAAATCATAAGATTCAAACGGAACCACAAAAGATCCTGAAAAAGAAAAGCAATCCTAAAAAAAAAGAGTAAAGCTGGAGGCATCACACTCCCCGACTATACTACAATCTATACTACAAAGAGTCAATAATCAAAACACCTTGGTATTAGCATAAAAACTGACACACAAACCAGTGGAACAGAATTAATCCAGAAATAAACCCACAAATATATGGACAGATAATTTTTGACAAAGGAACAAAAAAAGAAAAAAAAAATACAGTGGGGAAAAGAAAGTCTTTAGTAAATGGTGCTAGGAAAATTGGAAAACCTTATGTGCAAAAGAATGAATCTAAACTACGAACTGTCACCATAAACCAAAATTAACTCAAAATAGATTAAAGACCCCCACGTAAAACCTGATGCAATAGCATATTTCAAGTAGTCTTTGTGACCTGCTGCTGTTTACTTTCTATAAAGAGTGCATCCCAAGTGAGAGTGAGTTCACAGCAGTTGGAAATGAGGTAGGAATTGAAGGGCAGAGTGAAAAAGATGAAGGAATTAAGAAGTACAATTGGTAATTACAAAGTAGTCATGAGAATGTAAAATAAAGCACAGGAAATATAATCAACAAGATGGCAATGTATAGTGCAAGGTGGGTACTAGACTAGTCAGGAGACCACTTCTGAAATTATAAAAATGTCTAACCACTAGGCTGTATACATGAAATTAATATAAGATAATACTATGTTGACTATAAGTAAAAGATTGAAAGGTGGGTAGTGTTGAAGGGGAATTAGAGGTTCAAATTTCTAGGAATGAAACAAGTCATGGGGGTGTAATCAATTGGATAGGGAATCATATAGTCAATAATATTATGCTAGTGTGGCACAGTGTCAGATGGTTGCTGAACTTGGTGATCACTTCTTTAGGTATGTAAATGTTGAGTAACTATTGTGTGCATCTGAAATGAATACAATATTGTATGTTGGCTATATTTTAATAAAAACTCAAAATAATACATTTCAGGTCACATTATTGAAAAGAAGGCCATCTGGTTGATTTTCACGGTGGTCTTCCAGAGCACACTTGATCTTAGCCCAAAGGCCAAGAAGTAGTGGTCTTACAGAGTATTAAATGTCTCTCAGTGGATGGTGGGGTAGCTCATTGGGTCAAGCACTCATCTTGCAGCACTGGGGTCTGAGGACTGAATCCTGGCCCTGACTCGTGTGGACCCATATGCTGAACTGGCAGTTTGGTTATTGCTGGGGTAAGCTTTCTATGTGGGAGGTCCCCAGTTTGGCTCCCGCCCCTGGTGTGCTTTCCATGCGGGAGGCCCCTGGCCTGGTTGCTGCCCTGCACAGCCCCAAGCCAGATTGGTTCCTGCCCTCCACAGCCCTGTGCCCACCTGTGGAATGAAAGTGTATAGAAAACTAATGATGTGCAACTATGAAGACTGCTCTGGACCCTCCCCTTTCTCTCTGTCTCTCTCTGTCTCTGCCTGTCTTTCTGTTAAAAAGAAAAACAATAAGAATAAATCTTTAAAAAAGTAAAAAGCATCTATGAGAATGTAGTAAGGAAAACACAGGACAGAACATGCCAGACGTGACATTCAAACACCTTTCTTTCTATCTGACATGTAAGGAGAAAGTTCATCACTTGACCTGAGCATCAATTTAAAAAGAATAATACATAGCTTTGAATAAATTTGTACTATGTACATAATCAAGGTCATCTTTGTAGGATACTGTTCTTTGAAAGAGATTTGATGCATTCAATACACAAAATGTTTCTTTTGCATGTGGATCTTCCAATTACAATACCCAGTTAAGATATTCCATGAACTCAAATTTTCAACTTTGTTCATATTTCAGTCAAGCTCTTTAGTTGAGAGCAGTGGAAACTGACAGGCCAATTAAGCAGAGAAAAATAGGAGTTTATTAAAAAGTACTGAATAGAACATAGAATTCTGTGGAAGACAGGAATTTATCTTTGAGGCTAAGCTGCCAAGAATATGTCACATTCTTGCCGAACTGGCCCAACAAGGAAACTGCCACAGCTGTGCTATATTGGTTTCTACAGCTGCTGCAGTTACCACAATGCAAGTTTGCACCCCTGACTCCTAAAAGTTGGTTATTCGGCTGCAGAAGGATGCCTCAGGAAGTCACTTTCATCAGATCAATCACTTCAAAATGGAGGTCTCCGTGGAAGCCGGGATAGCTCAGTGGGTTAGGGGTTCACTTTGTAGCGCTGGGGACCGAGAATCGAATCCCGGCCCCGGCCCACGCGGATCCATATGCTGAACTGGGAGCTCCCCCAGTTCAGTTCTCTCTCTCTGTCTCTGTATCTCTTTCTCTCTCTCTCTCTCTCTCTCTCTCTCTCTCTCTCTCTCTCTCTCTC
>PVKE010013766.1:0-36021 GCA_004027555.1 Craseonycteris thonglongyai
AAAACCTTGATCTTTAAAGATGTTTGTACCCGCATGTTCATCGCAGCACTGTTCACAGTGGCCAGAACATGGAAACAACCAAAATGCCCTTCGATAGACGACTGGATAAAGAAGATGTGGTACATTTACACAATGGAATACTACTCAGCGATGAGAAATGATAAATTACAGTCATTTCTGGCAACATGGATGGACCTAGTGACTATCTTATTAAGTGAACAAATCTTTACAGGAGGTAACAGCTCCTTCCAGTAGAGGCTTTGACATGTACATCATGGGCCATTAATCTGTTGGCCTTGGGCCTTCATGTGAAGCTATATATATACACACACACTTTTCTACGTCTAATCACCCAATTACCCCCCACCCCACCCCCACCCCAGGGAGATGAAAAGGGGGATCGAGGCTTTTTTCTGCCAAGGCCCAGGCCGGTCCCTCCTGTTAGGCCCAGGGAACTGAGGCTTTGCCATCAAGGTCCCTTGAAACCTTTCCGTTAAGGATCACAACCAGCGCTCAACAATAAAGCAAGTTGTGATCTTTTTGCTGTTGGAGGGTCTTGCCTGCACTTAAAAAAAAAAAAAAGCAATATTTGTGAAGCACAGTAAAGTGAAGCGTGGTAAAATGAGTTCTGCCAGTATGTACGTATGTGTATATGTATACAGATGAATACTGTACAAAGATGAGGCGTCTGGGTCAGGGACAAGATTTCTTTATTGATACATCAGATCAGTAACTAGAATGCCATTGCAGCAGTCATCCCCTATACCTGAACCCGTAGGAAATGGGGAGAACTCATGGAATTTCTCTGTGCAGGTGTCAGTTTTTACCCTATAGACAAGAGACAGAGAACACTGTACCGGTATTTTCTCTCTTGGAATGCAAGTGAAGTTTTTTGAATGCCAGATAAACATCCTTGTCTTTTGGGGGGGTGGGGGGGCAGGGTTGACTAGGAATTGTCTACAAGCTCTGGATTTCTGTAACTACCCAGAAAGAAAGCCATTGTTATGTGCAGCTAGCTCTCCAGTCTTCCTGTCACTTTGGAAACAGCCTAGGGGCCAGTCTGGGCTGTAACCATTGGCCCTCTCATGGAGATAAGAGACGTTTTATCGTTCCTTTCTGATCAGCAATAAACTAGACAAATGGCTGTAGATCTAATCCTCAGGGTATGTGAGAAATAAAAGTCATTTAGGGAAAGCAAAAGCAAACATTCTTTATCTTTGTGTCTGCCTTATATATTTTCATGTCTCAGGAGGCTAGAGTTTTTTACAGGAACACTGAGAAATCCAGGGTAGTTATATTTCCCCTTATCCTGCAAAGATGCTTACATAATTCTCACAATATCTTTCTCTCTTTTTAAGAAAAAGTAGCAACTTAATAGAGAAGCAGAGGGGATAATTTAGTTGCTTATATATCATATGAGTAAGGATTTCTGGAAGTTAGGGCCAAACCTCACAGTGATTCTAATAGAACCCACAGTCTAGGCAAGTATTCCTTTTTTTTTTTTTTTTTTTTTTTTCAGTGTTAATAAAAAGGCTGTTGGTTTGAAAGCTATTTCTTTTTATTGGTATCGTGCATACTGGTGAAAATGAAGCAGATGGCAAACTGGGGCATTTTAAATTCCACTGCTAGCTAAAACTATAAGAAGAAAATAAAGCCCTATGATTATGCTGCATTGATCAAATGATTAAAATGAAAAGGGTGCATTTAGTAACATAGACTTTTCTGATCTTGACTAGACTTGATGTGAAATTTTTAGAATAAAATTTCTATCTTGTAAAGGGACTTCTCATTTAAAGGGACTGCTCACTAATTTTTTTTCTCATTAATTCTGTTAGTCTTGTGCTGCTAGTTCTTTCTGGCTTCTATAACAAATTACCATAGATGGGGTAGCTTAAACAGTAGACATTTTTTCTCACAGTTCTGGAAACTAGGAAATTCAAGACCAAGGAGCTGGCATATTTGGTTCCTGGTGAGAGCCCACTTCCTGGACCTTCTCACTGTATCCTCACATGGTGGGGAGGAAGCTTCATAGTGTCTTCCTGTTCTTATTAGGGCACTAATCCCATGGGGGGGGGGGCTTCACTCTTATCTTCCTAGGTATTCTTCCCCATTTACCACCCCAAAGCCCTTTGTCTTATCAGCTCTTCACAAATTTCTTGTTTGTTTTTGGCTAAAACGGTATAAAAGCTTCGTGCTCTGGTCACTTCTTTGGATCTTTATTCTCTTGTGAAGGCTCCTGCGCACATGTAACTATTAAAACTTTAATAAAATTTGTATGCTTGTCCCCTGTTGTCTTTGTCAGTTTTGTGTTCACATAGTATGGTAGTTGTTTATAAAATCATTCATTCATTCAGAAGACATTTCTGAGTGCCAGCCACATGCCCAGCATGGTCCCTGGTTCTGGAGATAAAGTGGTGGGCACAAAAGAACACAGGAGCTAAGATCCTTCCTCTTTTGAAGCTTTGGTGGGGAGAGGTCAGTAAAGAAGGGAATGCACAAACAACTTATTTAATTGCAGACTGAGATCAGATCTAGGAAGAAGTTAAAAGAGGGAGGGGTATTGGATAGTCCTGTGGCAGGAACAATATTGGTTAGGGTGCTGAGGAAGGCTTTCTTGAGGAGACAGCATTTGATGATAAGGAGTCAGTGGTCCAGATACTCTATTTGAAAGGTATTCCAGGCAGGAGTGCCAAGTGCAGAGTCCCCAGCCAGGAATGAAACTGATGCGTTTCAGGAACAGAGGAAGCCGTGTGCCTAGTAAGGATGGAGTAAGGGGAAGAAAATAGAAATGAAGTCAGAGAGGTGGGCAGAATCTAGACAAGGGAGGAATAGAAATTATAAGTGCAGTGGAGGGTTATGGAGATTTAGTGCTTCTTTATGCTTTAAGAAGTCATATGGAGAATAGATTGTGGAGGACAGGAGTAGAACCCAGGAAACAAGTTAGGAGGTACTTCCTGAAGCCAGGGAGAGCTGGTGGCTTGGAGAAGAGTGGTAACAGTAGAAATAGTGTTTAATCAATATGAAGTTTGGAGGTAGAGCTGATTGCACTTGTTTAGGGATTGTGTGTGTGTGAGAAGAAAGGAATGAAGGACTCCTTGATTTTGACTTGAGCACCTGAGTGGATGTTGAGACAATTTACAAAGATGGGGGAAGGATCAGGAGGGCTTGATGTGGGAGGGAAAAGAATTTCTGCTCTTCTGCTACATTGGGGTTTTCTTGAGGAAAAGGGAGAAGGTGAGGTTCAGAAGGCAAAATAATCTGTACCAGCGGCCCGCAGATAGAAGTAGTCAGGTGGTCTGGCTCTGACTTTTGCACCCGGTCTGGCTTTCGTGGTTAGAATTTTAATAGGAGCGAGCCCAGGGAAAGGGCATTCAAGGCAAAGAAACCGAGGGCAAAGGCCTAGAGCCAGCAAAGGGTGAAACACTGGGAGCAGCAGTTCGAGACTTGTTGCTGGAGAATTATTAGTGGGACTTGTTTGGTAGGGTCTCAGAGAGACCAGTTCCTTCTCAGTCACCCTATATTAAAATTCAGTTTGTTCTCTTGAGAACTTTCCAGTGTTTATTAGAGCTTTTCTCCAGCTAAGACTGTTTACTAGAAATTTGATTGGGGGAACATGGCTTCCTTTTTGCTTTTATCAGATTAAAAAGGAATCTTGTAAACACTTTCTTTGAAAGGTTATTTTCAGTTGGAAGATAAAAATTTTCAGCTGCAAAAGCTGCTTGTCCCCTTTTCCTCTGCATTGTATGAACTGCCTTCCCAGGTCTCTCTCCTGTTTGATGAGCTGGCTTGATATTTGAAGAGTTACTAAGTTTCATCATTTCACAGGTTTCAGGACACATAACATGACTTTCATTCTTTATATAGTAGTTTTTTCTCTTCTTTATCTATTCTGCCTAATATTCAGTCTCTGGATAGAGGTCAGCGGCATCACAGGTGGGACCAAGCTGGTATAATTTGCGATAGAGGATATTCTTGCAGAGGAAGCGTGTTGTATAAATAATTTCTGCTAAGTAACTGAGTGCACACCCATCTGTAAAACTCTGTTTGGTATAGTGCATACACCACACTACACACAGGCACTTGATTTGTGGGTTTGGTGATGAAGAACACATTTCTAGTTTGTGAGCATCAGTCTTATGCTTTGGGACTTAGGAATTTGCTTTTCATCTATTACACTCCCCCCCGCCCCTTTTTTTTTTTATCCAACATTGGATAACTAGATAGGAATGTGAAACTCCGTCTACTCCCTATAGGTATTCTTTACTCAGAAAATAAGTTACATAACAGAATGAAATTGAGTGTCTGGAGAGTTTGCTATAATAGATACAGTGATAAATACTGAATATTATCATATGCTTTGGATACCACACATGCCTGCAAGCCTTTCCCTTGAAAATACAGTACCAATTGGATGAGGAACTATAGTGTCAGTTATTAATTTGTTCTATCTCAGCTCCCAATATACCTTTCTTGGCTCCATGATATTGGAATTGGACCCTGTAATCCTTTCCCTTTTTGGCTGTTGGTGCAATGTTAATTAGGTTTTGTCTGTAGAGGAACTGGGGAGACATTGCCAGGTGATAGCAGCAGGACGCACTTCCCTCCCCACTTCTGGTTCTCTTTATCCCAGCACGAGAGCCCAGGAGTCCTCACACACAAACCTGAGCAACACTCTCAGGCCTTCCTCTCTCCCTGCCTGCTGGCTGTTCTGAGGTCAGTCCTGCTGTACTAAAGCCTGCATTTTTCCGCTGAGAGCTGGTCTCCAGACTAGCTCACACCCTGGACAAACAGCAGCCGCTTCTACAGCCCAGCTGGGGCTGAGGCTCTCCTGCCAGTTTCTGTGCCTCCAGCAGTGGTGTGTTTCCTACATAACCAACAGCTGCACCCCCTGCAAAGGCAGCTGAAGCTCAGCCTTTGGGGAGAGCAGCCTCTCCCAAGTCCTCCACTCTTCCTCAGCCTAGACAAATGTTATCAGAGGACAGACTTGAAACAGTGCCTTCTTCCATTATTGAAGTTTGTTTAAAGCAGAGATCAGCACACTTTTAACCTTTTAAAAATGTAAAAAGCATTCTTAACTCATGAATTGTGTTGGCTAACCCCTACATTTAGAGTACTGTATTTTTCCATGTATAAGACACCTCCTGCTTTCCTAACCCAACATTAAGAAATCAATACATGGATTGCTCCCATGTATAAGACGACCCCCAATTTTTGGTCTAACGATTCTACAAAAGTATCATCTTATACATGGAAAAGTGCGGTATATTTAAAGTAAATTCTTGCTTTTTTAAACTGGAGAAGTCTAACTTAGACCTAAAACAGAGAACCAAATTGTTGCATAACAAATCACCCTAAACCTTAGTGTCTTAAAACAACAATAGTAATCTTAACTTTCACAGTTTCTGTGGGGCAGGAATTGGGGAGCAGCTTGGCTGGGCAGTTAGTTCCAGCTCTATGTCTTCTATGAGGTTGCACGTGTTGGCAGGAGCTGCCGTCATAGGAGGACACATACATGGCTGGCGGCTGGACGGGGCCTCTATTCCTTTTCACGTGGGACCTCTCAATATGAATATCAAATTGAATATCTTCCTACCGTGCTACTGGCTTCCCCCAGAGAGAGTGAGTCAGGAGACCACGTGGAAGCTAGATAGCCTTTTATGACCTGGCCTCATAAGTCACACAATATCGCATCTCTGGTGTTACATTGGCCGCGCAAGTCAGCCCTAATACATTGTGGGGCGTGTTACACAAGGGTGCGAACACTAGGAGGTACGGATTATTAGGGACCATTCTGAAAGCTGGCTACCACAGAGTTTTACATGTAATTGCTCTTAAGTGTATACAGTGATGCTTACTAAGTTAATAAAGTGTTGACAAGTAGAGAATCTTGAAATCTCAGTGCTTTAGAAATTCAGTTAATGAAATAGTGTGTAATTAACACCAAGTTACATGTGAACAGCGTCTAAAATGCGTAAGTGAGGGAGAATTATGTACAGTAAAAATTCAACTTCTTAATTATACATTTGAATAGACACTGGAAGAGCTTATGGGATTTGCCCAAGAGAACATAGTTGGAGTCACTTGTGAGAAAACCAACAGAACGGAAGCCTCCATGAGCTACTACTGCCCCCACAGTGCTGTATTGTCCTGCTTCACTGGGCTCTCTCCTCAATAGATTCATTTCTGAGAGAATTCTTTTTGTTTTGTTTATGCCATTCTTTCCTTTACAAGCCCTTTCATCTTACATATCATTTAAATAACTTTAACTGAATCTTGCTAAATTCAAAATGAAATCTAAATAATGAGCTTTTACTATGCCGAAACAGTAAGCTTCTATTGCTAAAAACTATGCTGTTTTGATGCATGATTGATGAAATTTAAACTTGATTATATTTTCTGAAGAACTTTGTTTCATCGTTTCCTGCAGCAGAGCCCTCAGTTCTGTTCTTCCGTCCCACCTGGTGAATGCCTGTTTCCCATCTCTTGTCTCTGCAGATCCCCGCACCCAAACACCTTCCCCCGGGCCTTTGTTTCTTTGCACTTCTACCCGACTTCAAGGCCCAGCACTGTGGCCTCCAACATAGTCAAGGAATTTTTCTGTCCTCCAAAGGGCAGTTGCAAATGTAAGCTGCCCCTGCCCCTTAGCACACAGTTCCACACTTTTTTTCTTCTGAGGTTGTGCTGTCTTCACCGCCAGAAGCTGACTTCTTGAAGGCACAGACAGCAATCTGTTCCTGCAAGGGACAGCTGCATAGCTCGTGTTACTCAGGGGAGCAGGCCTTTCCTCCTTGTCTACCACAGCAAGGTGTGTACTAACAGCATGGAACTGTGTGCTTGCTAAAGAAGTCCACGTGTGTTCCCTACAGTGCCCATTTGCTTTGCAGTATGGAACTGCCACCTTTGTCATGCAAAGAGCTTGGTACTTCTGCAGTCTGGAAGAGTTGTGACTACAAGTATATGCACAGAATTCAATAGATGTGCATGCATATGTATTCTAATATGTTTATGTTTATGTACACATTAGGCCATCTGTATCTAAGCAAGTAATATCTTTAGTTTGGAAAAATGAATAGTAATTGTATTGACTTTTAAAATATTATGACTGCATTTTGGCGTTGTTTTCTGTCCTTGAGCCACACATTATTTTGAATATCTTTGATGGTGATAAGAATTCGTTCTTTCAAGAGGAATTTGATAGTTTTGAATAGCCAAATGTTGTTAGGAACCAAGTCTTTTGTTTTTCCTTATCTGATTTCTAGCTTGTGTCTTAAATCTTTTTAAAGTAAATTATGATCTAATGCTACCTGTGGAATACGATTGAGCCATCCCTGAACAGAGCAATAGTGGAGCTCTCACTGTGGAAAGGACAGACTGTTAGCACCATGTTATTGTTGAAAGCCTCATACTGAGACTCGTGTCACATGGAGTGCTTTTGTAGCAGAGCAATTGAAGTTGTCCTAAAAAGGCTTATATAGAGAAGTAGTCTGTATTTATTTATGTTTCTGTATTAATGTATCACTGTTGTCTTTTAACCAGGGTATTTAAATATAAAACTACTACTCTCTGATTTATATTCATTATGCAAATTATGCTAGTTCCTAATGTTGTCCATTATGTTGGTATCTCTTCTCAATCCCATCTCAAAAAATTTTGTTTCCTGTTTAACGTCATGCTGCTGCTGCTTTTTCGTTTTCAGCTGAGGTAGACTTCTTGTTAGGCCATACTTTCTACGTCTTGATACTTCACATTTTGTTGATTTATCTAGAATGTTAAGTTGGATTCCCAAAGGCTTCTATTCCTGTTTCAAAAGGAATTAAAACAGTGAATTAAAAATAATTCACTTTGGGAGGAAGGGGAGATTCAAATATATGGTGGTAGAAAAAAAAACTGACTCTGGGTGGTGAGCACACAATGCAACACACAGAGAGTGTATTGCAGAATTCTACACCTAGAACTTACGTAATTTTACTAGCCAATGTCACCCGCAATGCATATAATAAAAAATAAATAAACAAATTCCGTTTTTCTTTCAGTCACACTCCCTGATATATGTTGTTCTTAGTTAAATGGCATGTAATGGGGTTATTGATATAAACTCTATAAAACTTTAATACTGAAAGTAAGTTATCACTTGTTAACATTCAAGAGAAGCAGTATTATGCATATTTGGATAGGTAAGTTTATTTTACAGATAACTAATGCTGTTCTGGAAATGTGAACCCCCTCACTGGATTAGTACCTGATAGACTTACTTATTTCAGGATGAACTCATGGTTCCTTATTTTTTTTCAGTAGGTTATAATTTGTTACTATAATTACTTATTTTAATGCTCAGGTTGTTCCAGCTTTGACCACTGAGACTGACTTCGGGCTTACTTTTGTATTCTTTGGTATGTCTCCCATGCTTCCTTGAGCACTTCTTCATTTTCTAGTATAGCAAGATGCTCCTGGCTCACCTTGTTCTTCCCATGCCCAGGTCCTGGAGTTAGCCATTTCTCCAAGGAGCTCTGGCTCCTTTCAGATAAGAGTGGTATTTAGAAGCAAAGATCTGGATGCTAGATATGCTCATTGTTAAGAGTGTCATTGCTCATCATGCCCCCCTTTCTGAGTGTGTGTGTGTGTGTGTGTGTGTGTATATATGTATAAGTATAAAAATATGAATATAGAAAATTAAAATACACACATATTAATACATTAAACACTTGCATCTTTGAAAAGTTTTATATTTATTTTGTTTTATTTGTTTATGTTTTTACATGTTAAAAACCATGAATTCATACCTGTACTTCCATTACAACACCTCAGGGATCATTCTTGCTTTTTCTTGCCATATTGTAGCTCTGTCTTTAACAAGATAAATCTGCTTTCCATCATTATTGATATATTTGCTCTTTTGATTAGTTTTTCTGTGTGTGACAGCCTGTCATCTCTGCCACCATTGCCTCACCTGATTATTATTATTTTTTAACCCTAACTTAACCAGCATTTATTGAATATTTGTATTTTTATTTATTTACTTATTTTTGACAGAGAGAGAGAGAGAGATACAGATACAGAGAGAGAACTGAACTGGGGGAGCTCCCAGTTCAGCATATGGGTCCGCATGGGCAGGGCCGGGATTCGATCCCTGGTCCCTGGCATTGCAAAGTGAGCGCTTAACCCACTGAGCCATCCCGGCTTCCCCCTGATTATTAATAGATGCCTTCCTCACCGGATTTGGGCTCTAACACCTCATTTTGAGACTACCTTCCACGCAGGTGCCCTCTTCACCCCGTTCAAGCTCTGCTGCCCACCCTCCTCGTCATGTGCAGGCCCTGAGGCCCCCTGCTAGCTGCCCCTCTGCATGGATGTTCTCCAGCCACACTGGGATTCAGACTCCCTAGTCAGGCCACGCCTTCCCCCTTCCATCTGTGTCCTTCTCAGAATGACTCCTTAGAATGAAGAATTTTTATGAGTTCTAAGCAGAAAAAATAAAATTAACTCTGTGCCTGACACACTGGTGAGACTGTAGAACCCCAGAAATAGAAAGATGAAAGAAAACTCTTTAAATTTACAGAAAACCTAACATGTATAGAAGATGTAGTAATAGAAGGCAAAGGAATGTCTTCAAGATTCTGAGTGGAAATAACAATTAACCTGGGATCTTATATTCAATAAGTTATCAGTGTAACAAAATAAAGTCTGAGACACAAAGTCTTACTGAAAGTTCTTTTCTGGAAGAATAAAATTGAATACATGAGAAAACAGGATGTAAGAAGAAATGGAGAGCAAAATAGAAATCTTACAGATGAGTCTAATAAACAATTACTATCTAAAACAATAGTCATGGGGAGGCCGGGATGGCTCAGTGGGTTAAGTGCTCAGTTGGAGCGCCGGGGACCGAGGATCGAATCCTGGCCCCGGCCCGTGTGGACCCATATGCTGAACTGGGAGCTCCCCCAGTTCAGTTCTCTCTCTGTCTCTGTATCTCTCTCTCCTCTCTGTCAAAACCAATTAAAATAAATAAATAAATAAAATACCAATGAACCAAAAAAAATGTAAATAAATAAATAAATAAAACAATAGTCATGATGGCAGTTTGGGAGTTCTAAAAAATAAGGTAGAAATAATTCTTTCTTAATTGTGATTGATACAGTCTAAGATCTTTATCACTGTTCATCAGTAGAGTAGAAAAATTAACTTGACACTTTAAGCCAAGTAAGAATGTCTCAGAATGTATAAGGAAAGCATTAAAAGGATAGAGAAACAAGCAAACATGTACTTCCAAGCCAATAAAAAGGGTAAAGAAGTATAAAAAACAAGTAGTTCAATTATCAGAAGACAAAAAAGAAGAAGGAAGCAAAGGAAAACAGATAAATAGAAAGCACAAAATAAGAATGCAGATATCCAAATTTTTCTGATATAAGAAATGTAAACAGATTAAACTCAACAGCGAAAGAGGACAGCGATTATTGAATTTACTAACATAGACAGGGTTTACTACCCATACATAGCTCTAATTGAAAGCACTATTCAAAAGTATAGTGAGCAAAATTTGACACAGAAATAAGGAATAAGAATGCAGAAGAAATGCTTAAGAACATAACGGGTCAAATATAAGCATAAAAAGTGAGTAATGGTGGTTTATGTACTACCTAATGTGGAGTTCTTTTGTGCAGTGTGTGAACCAAGCACATAAACTCCTTGGTTAGATAACTGTTTGGCTTTGAAGCTTATTCTTGGGTTCATTAGTTTTCCACCCTGTGGTGCATCATGATTTTGTGTAGAACCCCACACTGAGCTCCAAGCTTTCATTATTTCTTCTTTTTGCTCTCTTAAAAAAAATAAAATAAAATGAACTGCTGTAAGGTAACTCTCTTTTGATGAACTCTTCTGGCATCCTGTTCATTAATTATAAATAATGTATGTTTAAAGTAATATAACCTAGTATTTCAGCATGTTTTGTAATAGACTAGAGTGGAACAGGCAAATAAGTCTTATCCTCTTTCTAGATTGTGATTCTTTATAATTTGCTCTCAAAACCATGTCCTTGTTGAAAGGAAAGTAGGAGAGAAGAAGGGAAGAAAGAAAGAATGAAAGAAATATGTATTTATCAGAGTATTATTTCAGGGGTCCTCCCTGAAGTCAGTCCAGAGAATGAGGGACAGACTGGTTTAAAAGCTGAGTGTTTGGAAGGGATTTAAATGCAGCCTGGATGAGAGGAAGATGGCTGAGACACTACACTCCATATGTGGAAGTTATTGTTGGTTTCTAGCCAGCTGCTGTATATTACTTCGTTATGTTCTATTTTAATCATGTTGTGCATTAACAGTGATGATTCATGTAGTACCTGAGAGAGCCTAAAGATTAATTAAGATAATGCCCAGTGTGTGCTACAAAATGCAATTTTTGTTAGGTAGATTTAAAATATAAATCTAGAAGTCTGAAGGGTTCATCAAAGGAGAGCTAGTACATAGAGATCTATAGGTTTTATGGTGGGAAGATGAGAGCTAGGAGTAAGAGTTGGCCATGCAAAGTAGGTACACAGGGCAGGGCTTTCCAGGCAAAGGTGGGAGTAGTGCAAAGGCACGGAGACATGCAACAATGTACCGTATTCAAGAAACTGCGATGTACTACACATCTCTGGAATACAGGGTTGTCAGGTGGGTGGTACTAGGGATGATGAGGTGAGACTAGAGAGAAGTAAACAGGGAAGTTCTATTTGGAATTGGTTCTCTTTGCAAGAGGAAGCAAATAGAGGTCTTTAAATCTAGAAAATAGTTTGACTTTATGTGATTTTAGTCAGGAGCCCCCAACTCCCGGGCCACAAACCAGTACTGGTCCCTGGCCTAGGAACTGGGCCGCACACCAGGAGGTGAGCTGCAGGCAAGTGAGTGAGGGAAACTTTTTCTGTATTTACAGCTGCTCCCCATGGCTCCTCATGGCTCAGGCTCCGCCTGAGCTCCACCTCCTGTCAGATCAGTGACAGCAACACACTTCAGGTTCCACTGTCCTCCATCATCCCCAGGTAGAACTGTCTCATTGCAGGAAAATAAGCTCAGGACTCACACTCATTCTTCATTATAAATTTAGTAAGGTGTATAATTTTCCATTGTATATTCAATGTAATAATAGAAATAAAGTGCATAATGTGCTGTATTTTGCCATGTATAATGCACTCCCATGTATAAACATGTTTTTGGCCCAAACTTTCAGGGAAAAAATCTTTTTTGTTTTAATTTTAAAATTCAAAACAAATGTTTGTTTATATTTAGGTACTTATTTTTGTAACTATATTTTTGTTATTATAAAGGAATTTTAGCATTTATTGCGGTGTGCAGCCTGGTTCCTAACAGGCCACAGATCCATGTCCTGATGATTGGGGACTCCTGGCTTAACCAGATTTATTTTCTTAAAATTCTGGAAGCCTTTTTGGATTGAGATAATTAGGTGTTCTGTTAGCTTCTTGTAATCAAGGATCCAGTTCTTTTTGTAAGTTTGGGAAGTTCTCGTCAATTATTTGTTTGAATAAGCTCTCCATTCTCTTCTCCTGCTCTTTGCCTTCTGATATATGCATTATTCTTATATTGCTCTTCCTAAAGGAGTCTAATAGTTCTTGTAGAGGTTTTTTGGTTTCTTCTTCTTTTTTTTTTTTTTCCTCTTAATTCTCTCTCTTCTTCCACATTAGTCATTTCTAGATTTCTGTCTTCTGTGTCACTAATTCTTACCTCTATCTGGTCTGCTCTATTTCCTAAGCTTGCTAGTTCATTCTTTTAACCCTTTTGTTTAGTTCTTCGGCTCCTGAATTTCTGTTTGGCTCTTTTTTATAGTTTTAATCTCTTTGGTGAAATACTTCTTTTCTTTGTTGATTTTATTTCTGAATAAATTATCTTTCTGAGTTTTCTTGTATCTTGTTGAGATTTTTCAGAACTATTATCTTGAATGTCTCATTTGTATCACATACTTCCATGTCTTTTAAGTTTGTTTTCTGGAATTTTTTTATTGTTTTTTGAATTATCTTGTTATTTTGATTATTCATTGTTTGGTGGCTTATTTCTCTGCCTGGGCATTTGTGGGATGAAAGTTGCTTTGTAAAGTAGTTTACAGTTCACTGTATAGTAGTTTGATAAGTAGAGGTCTTTCTTTTGTTTTCTAGTACATACTGCTGAAGTGCATGTTTTTATTTTCTCTTATTTGCACTTCTGGGATCTGTAGGATGGTACCAACTAGGTCATGGAAAACACTCCATATTCCCTAAAGAGGTGAGCATCCCCTTTACAAAGCAGTCCCCTCTGTCTGGAGGCACCACTCCCATGGATTGGAAGGGGCAGGCTATGGGACCCCTGTGTGTTCATGGTGTCACCGTTCTATAGCCAGAAACTACTGGCAGAGCTGCTCTGAGTTGACCCAACTGCTTCTAGTAAGTTGTACAGTAATGGATTGTGTGTGTGTGTGTGTGTGTGTGTGTGTGTGTGTGTGTGTGTGTTGGGAGTAGGGAAGAGTGAGTTCTTGAGCTTTGGGTTCTGTTCTTTCTCATGGGTTTATTCATGATGAGCACAGACCACTTAGGCTGGGAAAATTTTTTCCCCACTGTTTGCAATGTGATGAGTGAAGATTTTACTGCCTGGCAGGCCACAGAGGGATCCTTTGTCCAATGCTGATGGGCTGTGGAGTGCTATGGTTTTTTTGCATCATTTTTCTTCCCTGACTTTGATCTCAGCCTCAATGTGTGTCAGCCACCCAGGCTCAATTGCTGTCTCTGTCCCTCTGGTCCAGTCTGGCCACTGGGGACTGAACCCAAGCCCTTCAGTGTTGTCATATCTACAGGAGCATGGCTGAGTGTGGCTATGCAGCTTCTGTCTCTGTCCTTCTCCCTCTCTGTCTCGTTTCCACTGTTTACTCAGATACTCCCACCTTCAGGTGTCTCTGCCCAATGTCTCACATGTGTTTGTGTGTTGAGCTGGAGGTCTTCTCATGCCTCCATGCTGCTCTCTTTTGTTTTTGGTTTGTGCAAATACATATGTTGACTTTAATCATGGGAGTACAGGGGTCCTTAATCTTGAATGGAAATTGCATCTTTGTTTTATTATTAATAAAAGGTATTTAATCTAAATCATGATATAGCCCTAGAAGCAACCTGATCTTGTTCAATAATCCCCAGTGTGGGGTGATTGTACGTCTCCTTTCTCCTTATGGCTGCCTCCCTTTTACTTTGAAGCTCAAAGAGATCCATCTCACCCACATTAAGACTTTCCCTCCTGTAGTCTTCTAGCTATAGCCCTGGTCCCTTTTACCTCACCAAACTTGTCCCCTTCTTTTCTCACAACTCATTTTTTCCTGAACCCTCTGCCTGTCAAAAGAGCACAGTAACTGGTGTATCTTGAGCTGGAATTCCAACTTGTTTCTGAATGCACAACCTGTGCTCTTTTCAGGGGTCTCCAAACTGCGGCCCACGAGGCCCTCTCATCCGGCCCGTGGAGACCTTTTTATCTGAATAAAATAATATTAAATAAATAATTAAAAACAACATCTATGTTTTGATTCTTTTTTATTTGAACCTCGAGTGTGTAATCGGCCCCCAAACCGCTGTGTGATAGTTAATGCAGCCCGCGGGCTGAAAAGTTTGGAGACCCCTGTACCATTGGGACCCACAGGAAGAGGAAATGGAATTTGAGGAAATGCACCTTGAGGAGATGATAGGATTAGGCAAAAGTGAATAAAGAAAGCACTTTAATGACACACTGCTCCTTTGCCTGGGGTCCAAGTTCCTACTGTAGGGAATAGCAAGTGATAACACTGTAGAGGTGAATTGGTATATAGTAAGGTGACCAGACTTCCCGCTAAAAGGGACAGTCCCGATTTTTAACAATTTGTCCCGCATCCTGCGGCATTTTATAAAAGTCCCGATTTGGGGAAAGAATGCACGACAAGCTAGGGAACGGCGGGAGATAGACCAAATTTTTAATCAAGAACCCCCTCCCCCCTGGTCAATGGTGTCCCGCAAAATCTGGTCACATGTATAGGCTTGTGTTGAGCTCATAATTTTACCTTTTGCTTGCTTAGTGCTTTTTTCCATTTAATCTTTACATCACCTTTACAAGACATGTTGCTATTCCCACCTAACCCTTAAGAAAACTGAAGTACACAATGCTTGGTCCTTTGACTTATTGGTGATCTCTCAGCTCTTAAGTGGCTAAATTGAATTTAGAATCCCCTTCTTTTCAACTCTAGGGTCTTTGTTCTTTCTACTTCATATAAATGGTTGACGGCTAAGGGGTTTTAAGCAGGGTTGTAAAGTGATGAGAATTGTATTTAGGAAAGGCATCAGATAAAAGATGCCTGAGTTCTCTTTTTTTATCCTGACACTATCATTTGAAGACAGTAACCCTTATCCCAGCACTAAAATGTGGAATTAAAAATGATTCTCTGCAGAAACTTAGTGCCCAGAAAGCCATTGATCCCAGCTATTCATAATGTAGTCCTCATACCTGCAACTTCAGTATAACCCTGGGCTTATTAAAAATGCAAATTCTCTCACCCCTACCTCAGATTTACTAATCAAAAGTTTCTTGGGGTGGAGTCCAGGAATCTGTGTTTTAATCAAGCCCTCCAGGTGATTGCTAGTCATGCATATGCTTGAGAAAGTCCTGAGTTTTCTCTGGCTACTGGGCCATCTTTCAACATTTCCTCGTTGTCAAGTGGGTTGCCTCTTAAAATGATTTCCTCAGTAGTAGACCAGAAACTTCATTTGTACATTAAATAAGTACTTTTTTTTTTTAAAGTTCTTTTTTATTATTACTATTTATTTATTTATTTTTGACAGAGAGAGAGAGAGAGAGAGAGAGAGAGAGACAGAGAGAGAGATACAGAGACAGAGAGAGAGATACAGAGACAGAGAACTGAACTGGGGGAACTCCCAGTTCAGCACATGGTTCCGCATGGGCCGGGGCCGGGACTCGATCCCCTGTCCCCGGTGCTGCAAAGTGAGCGCTCAACCCATTGAGCCATCCCGGCTTCCCCAAATAAGTACTTTATGATGAGGAATTGTTATTGGTATCTAAGAACTTGACTCATAAACTATCTTTAGCATTATACAGATTCTTGCATAGAATTTAACATATATAAAGGTGGTTTTATATATAATAGAAAAGGTGTGGAAGGATACACACCAAACCACTGTTAAAGAAAAAGTTATTCATGACACTTGTTGAAGAAGGGAGGGTAAACTTTATTCAGAGGGACCGCAACAGTGGGGTTTTGCAGTTGAGGAGAGAGATGGGGCTCCACTCCAAATACATCAAGTAAAAGTGGGGCTTTATATCTGAGAAGCAGAGGAGTGGGGGGCATTTAGTGGATGAAAAATTACTAAGCTGGTAGGATAATTCTTTGCTAAACTGATCTAACAGTATTCTTGCTGAAGACAGACTAGGGTGATCAGATAATATTTATGGTATGGTGGAGGATGAAGAATTCGATCAGGTGTCGAGAGTGGGAGATTCAGGCTAAACCAACTTGACAAGATTCTTGTGAAAACTAGGCTCTTGGAGGACATGCCCAAGGAAGGGGCTTAGTGAAGCTCACAGGAACCTGACGAAAGTTTGGACAAGGAAAGAGTCTTTGCCATCACTAACAGTGATCACGTCTGGGGAAAGTTGTAAGATTGTGGAAAAGTAAAAGGAGGAGCTTAAACTTTTAACCCCTACATTTCATATTTGGCCGTTACACCTGGAGGATCATTTATATCACTAAATATTGTTAAAGGTGTTGTTTTATAAAAAGTAATCGATAGTATTGTAATATCCGTGATCAGACTTGGAGAACCTAAATTACATGTATTTATTTATTGAGAGCTGCATCTATTTTAAGAAATAATCAGCTTTTTTCCCTCATGTTAATAGAGACATATATATATATATATATATATGTGTGTGTGTGTGTGTATATATATTAACATATATATATATATATGTTGAAATATATATGTATAATATATATATATTGGTTTTGACAGAGAGAGAGAGAGAGAGAGAGATACAGAGAGAGATACAGAGAGAGATACAGAGACAGAGAGAGAACTGAGCTGGGGGAACTCCCCAGTTCAGCATTATGGGTCTGCATTGACTGGGGCCGGGATTTGATCCTTGGTCCCCGGCGCTGCAAAGTGAGTACTTAACCCACTGAGCCATCCCGGCTTTCCCGAGACATATATTTTTAGAAATAAAATTCAAATGAACAGCCGTAATGAGACAGATGATATTTTGTTGAAACTAATTGCCCAGGTTATGTTTGACACTAGAACTATGTGTTTGAATGGTTTGTTGTACTTATTGATGAGATGGTTTTGATTTTGAGCATAATGGAACATTATTTGAGTTAGCGTCATTATTTTCTATAGCAGTGAACACATTTTAAACTATTAATTTATTAGTATGTCCTTACATAAATGAAAACTTAAAAATGTATTTTATAAAAGAATTCTTCATTGCATAATTACTGGCAACGTTATTGTTAATAAACTACTACGAGGTGATGCATTTTAAAAATCTGTATCTATATGAAACAGCTACCATGTTGTGACTGTGGTACTAATTTGCTGGCAAAGTTATTGTTAATAAACTACTGTGAGGTGATGCATTTAAAAAATCTGTATCTATATGAAACAGCTACCATGTTGTGACTGTGGTACTAATTACTCTGGCACAAATTCTTTTGACTTTCAAAGGCTCATGAACCAGTTTTTCATTGCCCTTTCTACCACCACAATACTATCTTTGTCCACACATTGCACCATGATGTCATTTGACCTTTGTTAGTACACACCAATACAACTGTAGACACAAACATCCATGTGAACTAATCACGCGTTCCATTGTAGGTAGCCATTCAGATGTTCTGGACCCAGCAGTGGATAGCTGCATAGAACATGTAAATACCCTTGTCATGTTCAGGAGGAGGGCAAAGATAATGAAAACCTGGAGACTGTGTTAGAAAAGTTATAAATAAGTGTGTGTGTCTGTGTTAAATACTTAAACCACTCAATCTGCAGTTTCTAAAGTGGTCGAAAAAAAGAAATAATAGAATAAATTTTTTCATGGAAAGTAGAAAAAGGAAACAAAATGTCCTGTAGGAACCAGAAGTGGCAGAACTTTCGATGATAATAGAAATGTCCTCTTCCTATTCTGTCTAATATGGTAGTCACGCAGTACAGGGAACGCTGGAGCACTTGAAATGTGACAAAGGTGACTGTGAGAAACGGAATTTTTAGTGTTACACTAGACTCTCAGTTAACTGGCACCCATGGGGATTGGTAGATGCCCGATAAATGTAAGTAGACTCTAGTAACCAGAACTCAAGCAACCAGCAAATCTCAAGCAAATTTTGCCAGTTGCTTGAGTTCCAATTACTATAGAGTCTACTGTATTAAATTTTAATTAATTTAATTTAAGTGGCCAGATGTGGATAGTGACTACTATATTGCACAACACAGACCTATCTAGAGCAGCGGTTTATCGAAGTCTAACGTGCATGACAATCACCTGGGCATCTTGTTAAAATGTATATTCTGATTCAATCAGGCTGGGTTGGGTCCATGATTCTGCATTTCTGATCAGCTTCTAGGGCATGCTGATGCTTCTGGTCCAGGGACCATAGTTTGAGAGGAAAATATCTAGCAGATGCTGTATTCATTTGTTGTAGATGATCACCTAACCAGAAGAACCAAATTTACAATGTCTCACAACTCTAGGATTTTCAGTTCCCACACCAGAACTGGAGAACCCCGTCCTGGCATCACAGCTACCCCATACCATAGCGGCGGGCAGGCATGCCGCCAGACGGGGTTGATGAGCCCAGCTACCGGTGGAAGCTGAAGTTTTCACTGTGCTTGCCTTGGAAGATTAACAGGAATCTTCTGGTGAAGACACGAGTATGTAAACTTTCCTACTTTTTCTGAAAGAGAAAAAATCATCTTTCTTGCAGGTTGTTTCTGTGAAGCTGTGTGGAAATCTGAAGTACTATCAATCCCATCGTTATAGTACAGTGGTGCCACCTGATGGTAAGCTTTCTTAGCATGTCTTTCATGCCTATGCAAATTTGTTTCCCTTCTTCCAAATAAAGTGAGATGTGTGACTTTTGAGCAAAACAGACGTTGTTGTTTTTTTACATTCCCTCACTCCATACCACCCTTCACCTGGCTCTGTTCACTTCCTCTCTTTTCTGTTCCCATAATTATCTGATGTCTTTTGGCAAACTCCCACCCTAGCATTCAGTGCAGTTATAGATAAATTAGAAGCAGTTTCTGCCCTCAAGATCTTAACTCTTTACCTAAGAAGACTCTAAGATAATTACCATCAAGTGTCATACATGCTATATAGTAAAATGTCATAGAATGGTAGGGAAATATGTAAACTAGAGCATAGTGCCGTGCAAATGATTATAGGGATTCAGAGACTTACGAATTATATGTTTAAGTGTTCTTTTTAGAAGTTTTGTATTTTAAAGTTATTTTGATTTAAAAAAGTACATTTGATCTATTTCTATATTATTTTTTTCTTAACAGAAATAACAGTTCATTATAGCCATGGTCTTCCTTTGATAACACTTACGTTGCCATCCAGAAGAGAGCGCTGTCAATTTGTAGTCAAACCAATGTTATCAACAGTTGGTTCTTTCCTTCGGGACCTACAAACTGAAGATAAGGGTATCAAAACTGCAGCTGTCTTTACAGCAGGTATGTAGAATATGTTTTTTCAACTTTGTCTTTTTCTCTTTTTCTGAACCTTTGTTTTGGTTCTTTACTGTTTTAGAAATCAACTGATTCTTTAACTCTATATATAAATGGTTGAGCACTTCATTTTTATAATCATTAACATAAACATGGAATAAATTTAATGCACACTTCAATTTTATTTCATAAACTTAGCCCCAAATTTTTTTTCCTGAGAAAATTTTAATGAAACAGTGATTTAACATGTAATTTTCCAGAAAAATTGAATAACAACGAAATGTGGGTTCCGTGATTAAAATAGCCACTGAGTAGTTAAAATACACAAACAGCACATTTATCTTGTTATAAAGCAATTACAGTCTAGTATGTTTTTTGACAGAAGTGGTTAATCACTTAGACATTTTAAATTTACAATATAGCTTTTATGTCCTCATGGTCTGAAATGGTCTTAGATCTACTATTCCTAAAATAGAATAAAGAATTGCTTACCCCAGCCCAACATACAGAGGCTACAACTATAGATAAATAAATAAATTTTGCATTGTCATTTTATGGTAGTGTTACATGATTAGAATACTTACATAGAAGTCGAATACTGTTGCAATTTTGAAAAGAAAATAAACATTCGTCCCTCCCCAAGTTCAGAGCTAATAAAGGATAGATATAGAAGTTGGAAAAATGGAGATTAAAGCATTTATTTACTTCACAGATATTTACTGAGCCCCTAACATAGGCCAGGCCCTGTTCTCTATGTGGGAAGTAGAGCAAAGAGCAATAGCAATAAAAACTGCTGTGTGTAGAGCTTATCGTTTTAAAAGGAGAAGGAAGCAAGGTGAAGAAATAAAATATATAAGATATTAGATTAGTGTTGTGGAGTAAATAAAGCAGACGGGATGGGGGGAATATATATGTTGTGGGGAGGGGAGGAGTTTCCTGAGGTCACATTTGAGTGGGGACCTGGAGGAGATGAGAGAGCTGTTGATGGAAGAAGAGTACTCTAGGCACAGGCCCTGATGTGGAAGCCAACTCCTCTGTGTCTGCAAAGGAGGGAGCTGGGTGGCAGTGGGAGGCGAGGGGCCGATTGGGGAACACCTTGTCGTAGGTTATTGTAAGAACTTTGGATGTAACTGGAAGGGGAGCTTTCTCCTTGGTAAAACCCGAATCAGAGAATAGGGTTTTAGTGCGTTGGCCACAATGGCCTAATACTCCCCCCTGAACTTGACAGATACTGACTGCCTCCAGTCACAGGAGCTCTGAACACTGATGGGCCTTCCCCACTAGGCCAGGGCCCACCTCCCTAAGCTTCTAAGAGCAGGTAGATGCAAACCCCAAGCACAGATAGTACTTGCCTGGTAGGTAGTGGGTACTCACCAAGTAAGTGCTTGTTCAAGGGATGAAATAAGAACAGTTACAGCAATGACGGATGTGTACCTGCTTATTTCTGAAAATAATTTGAGTGGCTTTGAAAATTAAAGCTTAAAGAAAAAGACTAGCACTGTTATGACTGGAAATCGTAGAGAAAGGGGCCTTTTAGATTGGGGTTTAAATCAATACTTGCCCAAGAATAGGTGAAAAATTCAACTCTATCGTTAGCTCCTACAAATGTTCCATGTCCATCTTTTGTTGTTCCTACATCAGTATAAAGGATAATATAATACTTTAATTGAGAAATCATATGCAGTTCGTTTCTTTTTATAGTAATATTTTAAGGACCCGATTTAAAGTCATTTAAGTGTAAATTTTTAAACGACACTTGCAGTCAGAGAAAACTATTGGTGTGTTGCTAATCTTTTTAAAATGAGACTCTGTGGGTGGAATTTGCTTGCATTTAATTTGGGTGTGAAAAGAGTGTTCTAAGCTTGTCACAGTTTTACCCATAGTGTGGGTGGAATTATTTGGCAATTCCTGGGAAAATTATCTCACTCCAGCTGATGAACAGGAACCCAAACAGCCAAACTCTAGGAACAGACCCAGGTGCAGGCTTGACTGACTGCCTCTGGAACAAAAGGAACTAGAGAGAGCCAGGCAGGTGGCAGGCAACCAAGGTCTTCCTGATTTTATGAGCAGTTTTCCTGCTGTCATGCAAATTAGTGTAGCTGAAATAGCTCCGGTGAATGTAGCCAAACATATTCCTGGTCTTTATGTCACGTAATTATGAGTGGATGTTCTGAAGGAGTAATGATAGAGAAATTCTTACCCAGCACCAGTGTTTACTTTATCATTCAGCAAGTTTGCTTTCTTAACACCTGGGTTACATTAAAGTTTAGTTCAAAAGTATAACAACATAAACTAGGCTATATGAGAACCTGCAAAGCAAGCTGAGGTTAAAATTTTCCAAGAGATTTTTTCTGAAATGTTTTTATATTTGTAATTACTGTTAGTATCTCTCCTACCTCCCTCCACAAAATAACCCACAGAAATACAGTTACTCCTTAGGTTTAATTAAGTCCATTACTATCCCTGCCACTCTCACCTTTCACGGCTTTGCCTCTTCATCTTTCCCCATCTTCATCTTTCCCAAGCTAGAAAGGGAGAGAGCCCTGTGTGTGGTTTGTGGTGCCATTTAGTCACCAAGTTTTGACTAACACAAATCAGTCACCTCTAGTATTTAAAAATCAGAGGAAGGCAGGCTTGGGGAAATGTTCCTGCCTGTGGGCTTGCACATGCCAGTCAGGTTTGGCTGTAAGCTGCAGAAGTGGACTCTGGTGAGGAGTTGCATCGGCCAATTCTGAGATTGTGACTGATAGAAAGCCAGGCTCAGATGAGGGCAGGAACTGGGTACGACACAGCAGAGACAGATTAGCCCCAGAGCAGCCTACTGAGCTCAGCTGTGACACCCCCCACCCCGCAACTACCACCTCAGCTGCTCTGGCCTTGCTGTGAGGAGTTCCCACTTGTGCTGAATCTTTGCATGACCACGTGCAGATTCACTCTCACCAGGGACATCAGTCTGCGTCCCAGCCCAGCTGACAGAGGGTGGGAAAGGAAACACCTGCTTGCTCTGCTTGGACCAGTGGAATGGATGGGAAAACAACAAGGGAGGGTTCCTGCCAGTGGGAACAGTAGTGGGTAGGGGGCCCCCCAAAAGGCAAATGTCCACTCCTGTATGGTATAGACCTGGATTAGTATTTCTCTACATGTTGAAAAATGGTTCTTCCTGTTCTAAAACAAGGACATATTTTTCATTGTGTTTTCTCTTGCAGATGGCAGTGAGATTGCAGGTTCAACCTTGATGGATATTTTGCTAATGAATGATTTTAAACTTGTCATTAATAAAATAACATATGATGTACACTGTCCAAAGAAGGGTAAGAAACACAGCTATGCAACTATCTTAACATTTCCTTTTAGCTATGGGACTTTTGAGGGGAGTAAGCTTATCTTTATCTTTTTAAATAACCCAAGGATCAAGAAGGCTTTGGAGAACGATGTTTATGCTTTTCAGTCAGGGGTATAAATGATCAGTAGAAGTTGTCTAACAGGCCTTTTAGTGTCATATACTCTTTTTGGACTTTTAAGGCTTCACTTTAAGAACTGGAATGCTTATTCTGACATTATTGAGTTAAAAAGTGGGCCTGAAAATCATGAACTCAAGTGTGTATTATACGTAACTTTTTTTTTAATAGCCTTATTTTTTAGAGCAGTTTTAGGTTCATAGCAAGCTTTAGCCGAGTTCCCATATACTCTTTCCCCACTTCCCTCAGACTCCCCCCACTATCAACACCAGAGTGGTACATTTGCTACAATCCATGAACCTACACTGACACATCATATCACTCCAAGTCCATAGTTGACGTTAGTACTCTCTCTTGATATTGTACATTTTATGGATTTTGACAAATGAATAATGACATATACAGTACTGTAGTATCATACAGAATAGCTTCATTGCCCCCCAAAACCTCAGTGCTCTGTCTTTCATCTCTCTCTCCAGCCCAACTCAATGACAACCACTGATCTTTTTACTTTTTTTCATAGTTTTACCATTTCCAAAAATGTTAAATGCTTGGAACCATACAATGTGTAGCCTTTTTCAGATTGGGCTTCTTAACATAGTAACATCTCAATTCTCTTAGTGGCTTGATAATGCAGTTCTTTTTTAGCACTGAATAGTATTCCGTTGTCTGGATGCATCACAGTTAATTTATCCATGCACCTACTGAAAGACCTCTTAGATGTTTCCAAGTTTTCACAATTATGAGTAAAGTGGCTACAAATATCTGTGTGTAGTTTTTTGTGTGAACATAAATTTTGACTTCATTTGAGTAAACAAACCAAGGAGCATGATTGTTGGATTGTATGGTAAGAGTACGTATGTTTAGTTTTATAAGAAACTGACAAACTTTCTTTCAAAGTGGCTGTTGCTCCACATTCTCCTCAGCATTTAGTGTTGTCACTGTTTTGGAGTTTGTCCATTCTAATATGTAGTGTAGTCATATTTCATTGTTGTTTCAATTTGCAATTGTCTATTGATGTATGATTTCAGATACTTGCCATCTATATATCTTCTTAGGTGAGGTGTCTGTTCAAGTCTTTTTTAAGCAGGTTGCCCATTTTTCGTATTGTTGGTTTAAGACTTTTTTGTATATTCTGGAGAATAATTCATTATCAGATCTCTGTTATGCAGAAATTTCTCACAATATGTGACTTGTCTTCTCATTCTCTTAGCACTGTCTTTTAGGCCACGGATTTTTAATTTTAATAAAGTCCAGCTTATCAATGATTTCTTTCTGGATTTTGCCTTTGGTTGTATCTAAAAAGTCATCACCATACCCAGAGTCATCTAGGTTTTCTCATATGTTATCTTCCAGGAGCTTATAGTTTTGTATTTTATATTTATGTTTATAATTTATTTTGCATTAATTTTTGTGAAGAGTGTAAGGTCTGAGTATAGATTCATTATTTTGCATGTGAATATCCAGGCTCTTCCAGAACCATTTGTTGAAAAGACTATCTTTGCTTCATTATTACCTTTGCTCCTTTATCAAAGATCCCTTGATTATATTTAAGTGGGTCTATTTCTGGGTTCATAATTTTGTTCTATTGATCTATTTGTCTGTTTTCTTTTCACCAATTCAACACTGTCTTGACTACTGTAGCTTTACAGAAAGCTGTGGAGTTGGATAGTGTCAATCCTTTGACTTTATTCTTCTTTGGTACTGAGTTGGCTATTCTAGATCTTTTGATTGTTCATATAAACTTTAGAATCAGCTTGTTGATAGTCACAAAATAAATTGCATAGGATCTTCATTGGGATTATGTTGAATCTGTAGATAACTTTGGGAAGAACTAGTATCTCGATAATATTAGTCTTTCTATCCATGAACATGGAATATCTCTTCATTTATTTAGTTCTTTGCTGTGTTTTACCAGACTTTTATAGTTTTCCTCATATACATCTTGCACATATTTTGTTACATTTATACCTAAGTATTTAAACATTTTAGGTAGAAATGTCAATGGTAATATACTTTTTAATTTTAAATTTCATTGGTTTATTGCTGGTATATAATAAAATGATTGATTTTTATATATTAACCTTGTATCCTTCAAACTTCTTATAATTGTTTATAGTTCCAAGAGGTTTTTTTTGGGGTTTTTTTATTGATTCTTTCAGATTTACTGCATAGACGATCATCTCATTTGCAAAGAGAATTATATATCTTCCTTTTTTTTTTTTGTAAACATAATATTTAAAAAATTTTTTCAATTATAGTTGACATTCAATCTTATATTAGTTTCAGGTATATATTATAGTGGTTATATAACTTAGGAAGTGATGCCCTGATAAGTCTAGTACCCACCTAGCAGCATACATAATTATTCCAATATTATTGACTATTCCCTATACTGTATTTTACATCCCTGTGACTATCTTTTGTTTATATGTTTGTACACCCTTCCCTGTGCACTCTAAAGTAATTTTTGGATAGATGATTGGAGGGTTGGAGTGATCTTGGGTTGCAATCAGGTATTAAAGTAGGACCATATGAGTTACAAACTAAGCTGGGGTGTTCGTTCGCCTGGATTCTGATAGATGGATACTCCCCTTACTCTTCCTTTATTAAGATTTTTAAAGAAACAGCAAAAGTCATATTACAAAGGAAAAAGAGAAACAAAAACATAATAAATTTTAAAGCTACTGTCTGATAGTTTTTTGATCCAGATTGCCTTTATACGAGAGGGACTAATGTAATCACCTGAGACCAGAAGAAGACCACTACAAAACGCCCCTTAGGAGTTGGGTGGGTTCTGGGGGCCAGCCACAAGGGCCAGTGGGTGGGCTCAGATTTGGTTCCCTGGACTTACAGACCCTGGAGGAAAATAAATGTGAGGACTACCTTGTGTTTTTTTGTTTTTTGTTTTTGCCTTTTCTCAGAAAAACTGAGTAGTGAGCATGCTACTGAGATGGAAAACATGAAATCCTTGGTGTACAGACTATTTACTGCCTTGCATTTGGAAGAGTTTCAGAAAAAGAGAGAGCACCATTTACTGGAGAAAATTGACCACCTGAAAGGACAGCTGCAGCCCCTCGAAGAGGTTAGGAAGCATCACAGTTGGTCTGTTTGAAAATAATACCCAGTATTTATTGAGCACTCTTTCTGGTAGCATTTTGAGAGTGCTTTACAAAATATGTTCATTTTCTCCTTTAAGCCTTACAGTGAGCCGTGACTTTGGTACTGTTATCCTTCTCATTCTTCTGATGGGGAAACAAACAGTAAAGGCACCTAGCTAATAAATGGTAGAGCCAGAACTTGAACACTGATGGTTTGACACTAGCGTTGCTATGTTAAACTCTGTGCTCTGCTTCCTTCCGTGGATGGGCCATGATGTCTTTGTAATGAGCACAGTATGAGCTAGGATGCACTGACTATAGTACTACCACAGTTTCTTTTTTTAGAGAATATGCCCATGGCCCCAGCTCTGCCTAACAGAACTGCACCTGCAGAGTTAGCAATGGCTTCCTAACATCTGAAGTTAATTGATGGTGGGGAAAAAATAACTTTGCAGGGGAGGTGGGGCAGGAGTCTGTCTTAATTTAAAGAAATAAACTGCATTTTTTAAACCTATGTTCCCATTTGTGACTTAAATATGAGTAGGTGTATGTGTATCTTTGTATATGAATAGAATGTTTCTGGAGGTAAAAGAAACTTTTAGTATTGATTACCTCTTAGGATACTTAGGGGATGGTAGAGAGAGGGACTATTTAAATAATTTTTGTATTGTGTACCTACATTTGCTGATATATTTACTTGTATTAATATTTTAAAAACTAAAAAAAATAGCCAGTGGATACTTTTTCTCCCACTGCCCTCGTGGTGCCATATCCCCACACCTGTGAACCGTGTGAGATTTTTCTTTATTGGTGTACAAATACAAATATGTTACTGGTCTTTTTCCCATTTTCAGAAAAGGGCATGAGCTGTTAAACACTATTCTCACCTTTTTTCACTAACAGTATACAGCCATACCTTATTTTATGTCTCTTCGCTTTACTGTGCTTTGCAGATACTGCATTTTTTTGCAAATTGAAGGTAAAGATTGGGGACGCCGGGATGGTTCAGTGGGTTGAACGCTCACTTTGCAGCCCTGGGGACTGAGGATCGAATCCCGGCCCCGGCTCGTGCGGGCTCATATGCTGAACTGGGGAGTGCCCCCAGTTCAGTTCTCTCTCTGTCTCTGTATCTCTCTCTCTCTGTGTCAAAAACCAATAATAAAAAAACCCCAAAAACAAAAGGTAAAGATCCTCCACCAGCAAAAAAATTATGACTCACTGAAGGCTTAGATGATGGTTAGCATTTTTTAGCAAAAAAACATTTTTTAATTAAGGTATGTTCATTGGGGTTTTTTTTAGACATAATGCTACTGCACACTTAATATACTACAGTATAGTGTAAAAGTAACTCCCTTGTGCACCGGGAAACAAAAAATGTCATGTATAATAACTCACTTTATTGCAATATTCGCTTTATTGTGGTGGTCTGGAACCAAACCTACAATATTTCTGACCTAAGCCTGTTTCCTTGTAAGACCTCCATATTGGTACATAGAGAGCTTCTTCATTACAGCCGCATAGTAGCTTGATGGATATGAGGATAATTTTTTGGTCTTTTACTTTTTTTTAAGATTTACTTTATTGTTTGAGAGGGAAGAGAGAGAGAGAACATGGGAGAGGGCCCAGAGCAGTCTCCATAGTTCTACATCATTAGTTGTGACATACGGTAGTTTCATTTCACACAGGTGGATGTGGGGCAGAAACTGAACTGGGGGCCTCCTTCATGGGAGGCAGAACCTTCACCACCATCCTGCCGGTTACCAGTTGTGCCATAGTTCAGCGTATTGGTTATCATGGGCCGTGGCCAGGATTTGATCCCCAGACCTCATGGTTGCTAGGCAAGCACTCAACCTGCTGAGCTATCCTGGCATCCTGGTCTTTTACTTTTAAAGATGAATTGTCCATAAATCATGTATGCAGGAGTACCTGAAGGGTGAATTTTGAGGTATGAAATTACTGGGTCAAAGAAAATTGCTGTATAATTTTAAGTAGGTTTTAGAGGATAACTCTTTTTTCATTGTATACCTTTCTATAGTATTTAAAAATTTTCACAAACAAGTATTACCTCTATAATTAAAGATTTATTAATGAACTGACTTAGAAGTATTAGTAGGTGATGATTAATAATGTACATGTTTTATAAATTTTTATTTTCATAAATCAGACCTTTTCAATGTAATGCAAATAGGTTCCTTTTGTTCCTTTTCTTCTGGTAAACTGGATCTTTATTATTTATTTATTTATTATTTTGTCAGATAAAAGCTAGAATTGAAGCTCGCTCAGACGCAAAAACCAGCGGAATCCTGTGGGCTGGATTAGCCCTGCTCTCTGTTCAGGGTGGGGCGCTGGCTTGGCTCACTTGGTGGGTTTACTCCTGGGATATCATGGAACCGGTGACATACTTCATCACATTTGCAAATTCCATGGTCTTTTTTGCATACTTCATAGTCACTCGACAGGTGAGTAGTTTGTTAGAAAAATGGTAAGTTAGAACATCTGCAAAGCATTTTTTATCCAAGTCAAGTAATAAATAATAAAGCCTTTTTATGTACTGAATTACTGTTTATAAGCTGATAAGTTGTTGTTTTTCATGAGGATGGAGATTTATATACAGCACATAGAATCTATACGTAACCTGTATAGAGAAGTAAATAGTACAACTCACAAATGCCTCCACTGAGATAAACACATCAAATTTGTATTTTCTGTGCCCTCATTTATGAATAAAATTGCATCTGTATTGCAAAACACCTAGTCACTTTAGCTTTATCTCATGATTATCTTGCTAAAAATCTCCATTTCCGCTTCTCTTCCTTCTACCCCCGTATATGTGATTTCTTTTCCCAGCTCCTTTGCTTTTGGAAAAAGCAGTTGATCTAAAATGAGACTAAATGTTTTACTTGTGTTGCCTTTAACTAGTTCTGATGGCCACTACAAATATTTTATTCATCTGCTCTCCTTTGCTTTGGTGTTGTTAAGGCTTCCTTGTGGAAGCATATGCTCATTTAAAACATATTGTTGTTTTTTTCCTTAGGATTATACTTACTCAGCTATTAAGAGTAGGCAGTTTCTTCAGTTCTTTCATAACAAATCAGAGCGGCAACATTTTGATGTGGTGCAGTACAACAAGTTGAAGGAAGATCTTGCTAAGGTACCTTATTACATACACAGCATCTTGTAGCTGGTCTTGTTTGGAAACGAGAACTTAGTGTCAGGGAAATACAATTGGTGGCTTGTTCTCACAGGTTAAATCTTCCACGTTATTGTGGTTTGTTCAGGGAAATACTTGACTTGTCTGATACTAACTCCATATCCTATGGTTTCATTGTCTTCTATATTCAAAATGTGTATAGGAAAACATCTTAAATGACTTTAAGATAGTAAAGTAATAGTTTTCAATAGAAATCTATTTCTAAGTGAGTATGTGTTTTTAAAGAAAACAGTCCAATAACAAGCTCATTTGCATATTGGTAACTATTAAGAACGGAAAACAAAGTAGAATTTTAGGAAGGTGAACACTCTGATAAAGAATTTTAAGCTCTCTAAAGGCATTTCAAGTTTCTTCTTGAAAACAGAAGAATCAGTATGGTATTCCTCCTTTAACTTTTCCATCTGTCAGATGAGAAAATGGAGGTGCTTAATGTCACTTACACTGCTAGAGAGTGTGGAAACCAGGATATGAACCCAAAAGTTTGTCTCCAGAGCCTGTGCTATTAAGTACTTTCTTACAATCTATTTCTTTCTTTTTTTTTAATATATATATTTAATATATTTTTATTATTTATTTTTGCCAGAGCGAGAAAGAGGTACAGAGACAGAGAGAGAACTGAACTGGGGGAGCTCCCAGTTCAGCACATGGTTCCACACGGGCCAGGGCCAGGATTTGATCCCTGGTCCCCGGCGCTGCAAAGTGAGCGCTTAACCCACTGAGCCATCCCGGCTTCCCCACGATCTATTTCTTAGGAGGCTTTTATCTCTGGCCCCACAGTGGACTTACTAACTTGGTCAGATGGTGACTTCTCAACACATAACTAGATTTTTATTTTTCTTAGTAATTTTATTTAAAAGTTTTGGTAAAAATATCTTCCATTGCTCAACACATGCTCACTTAATAGCCAGTAATTGTATCTTTTGTTACCTGTACCTTCTAAACTACCCATCCCTCAAATTAAAAAAAAAGAAATTACTGAAATTAAATTTGTAAACCAAAACTTGGAGTTAATAAAAAGCCTTAATTTGTTTTTTTGTGTGTTTTTGTTGTTGTTTGTTTTGTTTTACATATAATCACTACTTAGGAAAAATATAACAATGCTTTTTAAAAAATTTAATAGATACTCTTCCGTTTGAATGATCCAATTCAAGAAAGCTAAGGAATGTTCTTCCAACTACCAGGGCAGGCTAATAAATTTGGCCTTTAGTGTAATATTTTATAAACATACATCTGGTTATAACCAGTTCTATGTAGTATTTCCCCTCCATCATCTTGACCTTGCACACACAGATGCTTACATTTTTCACTTAGTGCACTTTGAAATGGAAAGTGTATTCAGTCATTTGGTTCAAACAGCATGCTGTTACTGAATTCTTAACAGTGGGAAAAGTTCCTCCCATTTTTTTTTAAATTTTTGAAAAAGAAGGTGAAAACTTCTTAAAGAAGATAATCACAGGTGATAAAACTCGAGTCCATCTTTATGACCCCAAAGAACAAATGTCAGTCCATGGAATAATGCCCTAAATGATCACCTCAGCTGGAAAAATTCAAAATTCAGGCCTCAGCTTGGGAAGCTCATTGTTCACTGTTCTTTGGTCTGAACACTCTTCCACTTCATTGTGCACTGGGTGAAAAATGTAAGCATCTGTGTGTGCAGGGTCAAGATGATGGAGGGGAGATACATGTGACTACACAGAACCAGTTATATCCAGATATATCTAATATAACAACAAGTATTACCAGTGGAAGCAAAATTTATCAGCCTGCCCTTATAATTAGTTTATAGCACTGGGCTTTAAGACTTAAAATAGCACTCAGTGAAGTATTTTATTAAGGTAATTAAGCTGAGAAAGATAAAAAAGGAAGCTGACAGATCAGAGTGGGTTTTTGTAAAATACGAACTGGAGAAAACATTATAAAGGGGAAAACTAATATAAGAACTATACGGATGTATTAGAAACCTTAAACTCATCATTTAGGAAAGGATCCATATCAATTGAAATGTTGACATTTGTCACTGTATCTGTACTAACCAGAGGAGACAGTTCCTCTCTAGCAGCCATGCTGTTTCTCATGCTCTCTGATCCAGGACTTTTTTCTTCTCCCTGTTAACAGGCTAAAGAATCACTGAACCAGGTGCGCCGCTCTCTCTGTTTACCAACGCAAGTAGAGGAACTGAATGAAAAGAATTAATCCTACATTTTTAAATGTCGTTGACTTTTTCCATTGTGTTGATTTTGCATCTTGAAAATTGGAAGTTTTTGATTCCCATAGTTCATTTGAATTTTTCTGTTTCAGTTTCTTTTGTTAATTAAAAAAAATATGTGTGCAAACTCGGGTATTCTTGGAAGTTCTTACTTGAGATTCTTTGGTTTCTGGATTTTCACCATTTGTTGACATTTAATGCTGGAAGGCACTTGGATGCGTTCATCGACGTGGCTGTTGCAGTTTGGCACTTAGGTGATGAATCCCCGTCAGCCTGTCCTGTGTTTATTCCCTGTGCACAGGTGAAATGGTCAGTGTGCGTGGCATTCACTTTCGTTCCTGGCCTTCATTTAGAATCTTGTCATTAATTTCTTTAAAAAACATTTTTACTATAGTTGACATTCAATATTATTAATTTCAGGTGTACAACATAGTGATTTACTATATACCTTATGAAGTGATTACCAAAGTAAGTCTAGTAACCATCTGGCACTGTACATTAATTTCTTTTTAAATACATAGTAGTTGTAGGATTTTTATCATTAAATACAGCTAAAATTATTATAAAGTCTCATTTGAAATGTTTCATCTTGACTAATAGTTATGGAGATAGATATAATGTACCATGTTATCAAATACTGTTCTAGGTTAATTTGCCCAAGTACACACAGCTAGAAGATTTAAGCATCTGTTCGTAGTAGGTCATAAACCTTTGTAAATTTACAACTAATGATATTTAATCTATTATCCAGGATTTCATTGTTTCAGTGTTTGACAAGGGTAATGGTGACACCCTATCAAAGATTGACTTCAAACAGTGTTTTCAGGGAATATCTTTCAATCAAATCAGGTTCAGACTTCCTATACCTTAACTGGAACACACAGTGATCATTTCCTATTCGTGTCAATATCTCTGAAACACAGAGCTTCTGAATTAGCAATATATTTAGATTTTTATTACTAAGCTATGAATATGCGCTAATTTATTTATTTTTTTTAAGATTTATTTTGTTTTTGACAGAGAGAGAGAGATACAGAGACAGAGAGAAGGGGGAGGGCCCAGAACAGTCTCCATAGTTGCACATCATTGGCTTTTCCACATAGTTTCATTCCACAGGTGGGCGTGGGGCTGCACAGGGCAGGAACTGGGCCGGGGTCTCAACCCGGTGAGAACTGAACTGGGGGTACTCCCCAGTTCAGTATGTGGGTCCGCACTGGCTGGGGCTGGGATTTGATCCTCGGTCCCCAGGGCTGCAAAGTGAGCGTTTAACCCACTGAGCCATCCCGGCTTCCCTAATTTATTTTTATAATGAATATGACCAGGTTCTTATAACTGAAAAGGATTCCCGGACCCAATTCCTGTGTGTGTATATGTGTGTATGTGTACACATGCTTCTCCACATCAAAAAACACTTCTCTGAAGCTAGCAGGGTGTCTGACAATTCAACTCAATTCTGACACTACCTACCTGGAGACAGAATGAGATTCTGCAGGTAAAAGGCTGAGTCCCGTAAGACGGCCTTCCACTTCAGGCATGTCACAAGCCCAGGTTGACACCTTGTGCTTCTGACCGACCAGCTATAAATCAGATTACTGTGAATCCCTCTTTGGGTTAATTGCTAGAGCCGCTTGCAAAACTCAGGAATACCTGATTACTCACTAAATAACTGATTACAAAGAATATTAAAGAATATGAATTAACAGCCAGATAAAGAGATACGTAGGGTAAGGTTCCAACAAAAGAGTTCTGTCCTGGAGGAATTTGGGGCCAAGTATGCTGGCACATCAAGAGTTCTGATTCCCCAGTGTGAAAGCTCTCCCCCCGAAAACAACTAGTGGTCCTGCTAGGTGTTTATGGAGGCTGTATTACATAGTCATTGGCCATTAAGTAGTTGGCCATTGGTGACTAAATTCAACCTCCAGCCCCTTCCCATTCAGGAAAGTCAGAGGTGAGACTGCAAGTTTCAAATCTTTAATTTCCTGCTTGGTTCTCCTGAGTGGGGTCCTAACCTCATCTCACTGACAACAAGATACCTTTATCACTTTATACACTTAGGAAATTCCATCGGTTCTGGGAGTTGTGAGGATGAAGCCCAAATATAACTTGCAATATTGCAATAAGCCTTTAGGACACGTTCTGCCTTTAAGGAACTCTATTCCCAAGGAGAGACAAAACCATCAGCATAATAAAAGTAAAGAGAAACCAGTTGGGAAAGGTAGGTCTGGCCTTTTGTATGGAATCTGGAAAGAAGGAGGGCTTTTCAGGCAGGGAGAATACAATAGTGTGGGAGGAGTCCTGAAGCAGTTATTGGCTGTTTGTGGGATATTTCTCTAACTAGAGCAGAGTACATACAATGAAAAGTAGATTTCTTGAAACAAAGTAGAAGTGGGAGGATGGGGTCAGATAATAGAAGCAGAATTCTGGATTTAGCATAGAGAAACCACCAGAGAAAATCCAGTGTGGGATAGAAAGTGTGTAGGCTTTGGAGTCGGACAGGTTCTGCCACTTATTAGCTGACAATATTGGCAAGTATCCGGACTTCATCAAATTATACCAATATTGTGGACAAAAATGGGGTCATATACTAAACCTGAACCCAGAATTGTATAACCTTTGCTTAGAAGGGCAAGGCAATGTTCATCAGTTGAACTGAGGAGCATTTTTTGGTCATTAGCCTTCAAAGCAGAGGCATAGTGGTGGCAACACCTGTAGTAAGGAGTTAAAAGCATGTACAACGTTCAACTGACAGTGAAGCCCCTGTCGCAACCACTAAAAAAGATTATAAATGTCTTGCTAACCACTGCAGATAGTTTGCATGCTTTTTGAACTATAGCTAAAACAATGTATGCAAACTATTGCTTGTGAACTAGCAACTCATTAGTTCAGATACCAAAACCTCAAACATTTAACTGTCTTCAGCTTCTGGCAGGTTATTAACAAAACAATATTCACATTTTATGTATCATGTTATTAAGAACTGAACCTTAAAATTCGCATCCATTCCATTAACATGATGATCGGTAAGAATGATGTCTGCTGGAAGACGTGTAGTAATTTAACATGGAAGATACTGAGAGAATCAAACTTTACAAGTATTCAGCCTATCCTAATTGACTTTCACATTTCTTTCTCAGAATGCTATAATAGTGCTTAAAGGCTGATTTAAGTGGGAGTTAAAAGTACTACAAAAAAATGGTAATTCATATGTAGATGAATGTATATGACCAACTAAAACAAGTCTACTATAAATTACACAAATGAATAAAAATGTGCATTAGAAAAATTTGATGCAACATGGATTTCAAATATTTTATTAAGGAAAAACAACTAGTTCTTGGGTTGTGTAATCCTTTAAAAATAGTATAAACTTTTATTTAAAAAATTGACAAAATACAAGTTAAATCAGCCAGATATTTTGAGTAACCTTGCAACTTACAAAAATCAAGTATTACAAATGCTTGTGGTTTTTTTGATTTATAGTAATTCCCTGAGGATTTCTTTTCTACATAGATCAAACCCTTCCACTATGTCCAATATGAACGGTTTTTTTTTTAAAGTTCTCTCATTAAACCTTAAAACATTTTTAATTGCTGTACCATATACTTCAACCTAGTGATATTTATATAAAAAGGGAAATGTATTTTGAATACAAATACATAAAGTAGCCCTCTCATTGAGATTTTAAAGAGAAATGCAGCTTTTTAGTCAGCATGGAGGCAAAGCAAGGGACCTGCTTCTTTCCAATTGCACTTGGGTCTTTGCAGAAATCCACTCGACGCTGAGACACCTTCCTGTTCACCAGTGTGAGCAGTTCTGTAAACTCTAAGCAGGAACCAAATTTTCTCAGCATCTCACACAAGTCTTGAATGTACCACGAACCGTTCACAGTTTCCCGATGAGAGTAATAACCTAAAAGGTAGGAAAAAGGACACTGAAAAACACCCTTCTAATTCACTGTTACAGAAGTATTAAATTCTCAAAGATCCTTGGAGAAGACCATGATGTATCCATGATATAGTTTTAAAATTTTTCTCTGCTGACTATTTTCATGTGGGAAAAGGAATTAATTCTATACAGTTCTATAAAAATGAGGTTAAATATATGTAATTTCCTCTATTACCTAAAAGTTCTCAAGATAGGTAGCCAGGCGAGGATTTTGAGAAACAAAGAGATTAGAAAGAAGAAAAACAAAATTATTTACTAGAAAAGAACAAATATTTTTCAACAAAGCTTCCCATGACTATGACCACAATGACACCATCAGTAACTGATAGCAGGCAGCTAATATTCATTAGAATTAGAATTAAAGCTTTAGACTTTCGGTTCTCAGGGATGATTTTTTC
>PVKE010013767.1:0-36023 GCA_004027555.1 Craseonycteris thonglongyai
TGGAAACAACCAAAGTGTCCTTTGATAGATGACTGGATAAAGAAGTTGTGGTACATTTACACAATGGAATACTACTCAGCCATAAAAAAGATTAAATAGACCCATTTGTGACAACATGAATGGAGCTTGAGATCATCCTGTTAAGCTAAATAAATCAGACAGAAAAAAATCAAGAACCATATGAGTTCACTCATGTGTGGACTATGAAACTGAAAGCAACAATGAAACAAAAACTCACATACACGTCAGTCAATCATTAAGTGGTTACCTGAGAGTAAAGGAAAAAGGGGGTGGGGGAGGAGGATGGGGGCATCAAATATATGCTGATAGAAGAAGAACTGATTCTGAATTGTGAGCATATGATGCAACACATAGATGATGTAACGTAAAATTGTACACCTGGAACCTATGTAATTCTTACTAACCAATGTCACCCAATAAATTTAACAATTAAAAAAAAATAGAAATGGTGGCAGGTTTCACCCTCTATACATGAAATGGAAAGAGACAGCAAAGTAAGAAATTACCTTCACCTTGATGTGAACGGACTCTTGTTGGGTACCTCAGAGACCAGAAAATTCAATACAGTGAAAGAGAAAAGCGCAGAGAAACAAGGAAATGAAGTCAAAGACAAATGTTGTATATTGCAAATCTTGGCAAGGACAAACGCTGAACAGGAAGGTAAAGAAAATCTACTTGTACTGAGTAACTAGTATGTATTAGATGCTGCAGCTGATGATTTGTTGTCACATTTAATCTTCACAATCACCCAGAGAGATCTGTTTAGAAACCTTTGTTTTACAGAGAAGAGGAAAGGTATGTTAAGATTGAAAAACTCCGTTCAAAGACACAGGATTGGGAAGAGGCCGACCTAGGACAGAGTTAGGTTTCTCCCACACACTACGCTATACTACCTTATCCAGCTTTGTTCTTAAAGTCCTATGCAAAAGGGTCCCTCCTGAAAAAAAGGTCAACATTCGTAGTTGCCTGTAGAATACCTATCTACATGCATCTAAGTCAGCAGTGAATAGTTACTAGCCTTGTTTCATGCATAGAGTCATTGATTTATTATTATTGTCATCAATAGCAGTGGAATAATACTGAGGAACAACTATAGCCTGGACCCTGTACTGGAAATTTCACTTATAGTGAATCGTCTTCTCCTATACACCCATCAAGATAGGAATTATGTTCCCCGAGATTTGGAGAATTTGAGTAACTTGCCTAGGGTTCCTCTGCTAGAAAATGGAAGATAGAGATTTCCATATACAATTATCTAACTCAAAAACACATACTCTTTCACCACATCCTGCTGCAACACTTTCAAATACAAACCTATTGCTGGCATGGCACCATAAGGGCCCTGTCCTGTTCACAGCACTGACCCTCGAGCCGTTATTGAAGGAGACCAGGCTCATTGCACCACCACATTGGTCCTCTCCCCATGAACAACAGACACAGAAGCACACATGGAAGTTAAGTGCCCTACAATAGCTATCTGTGACTCATCTAGCGCTGAGAATGTGATCTCCTTTCAGAAACACAAAATCAAAAATCTTGTAATCTACTCATTCTTATGCACACTGAGAAAGCTGTCCATGGATTCCAGACAGTTCTCCGGCCTGTTCACACCACTGGGGACACACAGGGCTGAACTATGGTGGACAGGTCACCAGTGATGTGCTTTTTTCAAACCTTGGTCATCCAGCATACGACAGCATGGATGATAAGCACACAGACGTAAGAAAAACGACTCTATTCTTCTCCTGAGGAAGGAGTGCAGCAAGAATATTCCCTTCTCACTATAACATAGAAAGGAACTGAAGAAGAACAAGTCATGAGCACAGAGCTCTGAGTTCCCCATTTCCAACCTTTCTTCCTGCAGCCGAATTCTCAATGACCTATGGTTTTTCCCCTTCACATTGCATACCCTAAGAAATGCATACTGCAGGGATTCTCAACCATGCAGCGATACTGCCTACCCCCATCCTCCAGGCAGTGATGTTGGTGATGGGACTTGGAAATGGGGGTGAGAAGTGTTGCTACTGTCACATGACTGGGGAGCTTCTCTGTCCCTTAGTGGGAAAGGACCAGAAGTCTAAAGGTGGTACATGAGGCTGTCCCACAAAGTATCAAGAGCCCAATTCCTGTGTTGGGAAAGCATGCCATGGAACTGGCATTTGGTCCCCAGCCTGTGGCTGGACTCAAATTGCCTCCTTGTCTTTTAATCCCTCAGATCATCCCACTCCTCTCACACCAGAGGTGCTACTAAAAACCCAGCATTGCCTCCAATGTTGAAATTAATATTAGTTTTTTTCTAAACATTCATACATGATCAATAATTCTTAATCAAAGTTGCAGATAACACATTTTTTTATTTTAAATAAGGGTCCACTTAGAAAGAATCGTCATACAAAAAAATAATATTGCTCATCATTATCTTGGAGTTCTCTCTCTTGCAACCTCCCTAAGCCTACATCTCATTTCAACCCTAAATGTAATCCTTGACAGGAGTAGATAGACAGGATATCATTGCTTGGGTATCTGATTCTATACCTTCAGGAGTAGTTTTGGCTGGGTATATGAATACATAATGTATTACAGTGGTCAGCTCACATGGCCTGCAGGTCACACTCAGCCAAGCCATTTTTTATGTGACCTGGAAGCTAAGAACACTTTTTACAGTTTTTAAAGGGTTGTTGAAATGAAGAAAGAGGAGGAAAAGGGGGAGGAGGAGATGTGGCCTAGCTTATGCGTAGCCTCACCAAGCCTAAAATATTTACTATCCATCCGGGTCTGTACAGAACAAGTTTGCTGACAGCTGTATTAATAATTTGTATTTCAAGCACTCTGAGACTAGGGATAGGGATTACAACTCTCCTTAGATAGCACTGACTAGTCACAGTACCGTGCCAAAAGACCCCCAACGCAGGATATATTTTAGTACTGGAGATGAAGAATAAACAGCTCCTAACAGGCCCACCTGCTTGTGGTCCAGAAGCAGTTATCAAATATAAAGTTTCATGCCTCTTAGCAAAAGGTCAAGTCTCACTGTTTATTCAGGAGAATGCCCTCACTTTGTCTTGAGGTTACCAAGAGCTCCCTTCTGCTTCAGGTTTTCATTTCTGTTTTAGGGATACAGAAGCCCAAACAGTAGTACTGAGCTCCACCACTCCTACCTCAGTTTCCATTCATTCTTTGCTACTGAGTAGCAATAAGTTGGGCAAATGTTGCCATGCAGGTAATTATGAAGATCGTAATTAACAAGGGAGACAGTTGGAGGATTTATAGTGAAGGCTGGTCCCAGTCTAGCTTCCCTGGGAACGAGCGTCATCTCGATCTCATTTGCCAGTAATTAGCTCTGCCTTTGCTGCGCTGTAAATACTGCTTTAATTACCATGCTCCAGAGTTCAGAAGACGGAACTCAGCATCCTTATTGGATTTCATATTCTGGCACTCCTTCCTCCATACTCTCTGAGCCTTCACTGTGCACAACAGAAGTATGCAAATACAACTGGCAGGCAGCGTGAGAGGATTACAAGGGGTAGAGATGAACAATATGAGGGATGCACAGTTCTGAAGAAGGCCCCGCCCACCTCTCCCTAATTATCATCCTGATCCCCCTTATCCTGGAGTCTCAAGAGGAATTAGCAGCATGGACAGGGCAACCCTGTTGGAATAACTTCTGAAAAGACTCAACTAAACCAGAGGCGATAACGATCTTCAGGACTTGCAGGCTACAGAAAGGAAGCAGTGATTAATTAAGCATCAATTAGCATCAGCTAGGAAGTGGGCCAAGAGGTACAGTGTCCAGAGTCCAGGGGGTGTGAACTGGAGGCTGAGTTCATCCATTAATTCACTGTGGGACTTGCACAAATTACGATTCTTTTTGGATCTTAGTTTCCACCACTGAAAATAGAAGTTAGAGTATAGAGCAGGGGATGCCAACCTTTTGGTTTCCCTGGGCCACATTGGAAGAAGAATTGTCTTGGGCCACACTTAAAGTACACCAACAGTAGCTGACGAGCTAAAAGAACAAAAACAAAAACTCAACATTTTAAGAAAGTCTAAGAATTTGTGTTGGGCCACATTCAAAGCCATCCTGGTCTTGCCTACAACTCCAGATCAAAAACTGTATGCATTAATGTTACACTGAAAGGCATTTTAAAGAGCGTCTATTCTAATTCCGTGTCGCAGCCATCACATCCCCTAAGCCCACTGGGGATATCAGCTGCGAAGACTGTGGACAGTCCTGTGACAGTTCATGCTTCCTCTGCACTGTCAATTTCCCACCTCAGTCACGTGCCCCAGCATTCCCGTCTGCTCCAGGGTCAGCTCACTGAGCAACAGGCAAGTACAGCCCGGGAGTGTAACCCTCAACAAATGGGGGACCGGGATGGGTAGATCAGTGTGCTCCAACCTCCCTGGCCCAGTTTACAGACAGACAGGCCACCTGGTTGTAAAACGTACCCAGAAAAAATCCGCTAGGGTTCCTTCTCCGCATCTCATCTAAAAAGATACAATCCAGCAATAAAGGAGTAGTTTAAATCTCTGTTATGTAAAGGGTAAGAAATATAAGTGATGGAAATTACCAGCAACAAAAGTGTGAACACATACTGTGATAGCAAATGGACATGAGTTCGAACCCTAGTTCTGCCATTCTGTAGCTGAGTGACTTTATTGCATTAGCTTTTTACACCTTACTTTGCCCATCTGTTAGATATAAGAAATGATGATACCTAAAATACAGTAACCTCCTGGGATTCTGGGATAGGTCAGCAGTTGAGAACTTGCCTCACAATTGCAAGGTCCAGGGTTCAATTCCCAGCCCTGGCCCATGCAAGCCTGTATGCTAAATTGCAGCACAACTGGTAACTGTCGGGATGGCTCAGTGGTGAAGGTTCTCACCTCCCATGTGGGAGGCCCCCAGCTCAGTTCCTGCTCCTTGCAGCCCCATATCCACCTGTGTGAAATGAAGCCATGTCATAACTAATGATGTACAACTATGGAGACTACTCTGGGCCCTCCCCCCTTCTCTCTCTCTCTCTCTCTCTCTCATCTCTCAAAACAATAAAATAAATTTTAAAAATACAGTAACCTCCCAGTACATTATCATTATAATCTTATCCTTATTACCACTGTTATAGATACTGTGTGATTGCCATTCAAACTAAAAAGAAAACTATTGATGCTGCAAATGGTAACTTGCTCACCCCTTGAGGTTTAGCTAGGCCGTGCCTTTTCAAAGAAACCACCCTGACGTACTTTTTCTTCTTTTCTGATTACTGTAACATCGAGACACAGGAGAACACAAATGAAAAGGAGCTCTGTAAGCTGCATGCCTTTCTCCTTCCACCTACGAAGCTGACAGAGGGTGATAGTTGGCACTGATGTGCTCAAGTCCTGTGGGTTGTGGACTGACATTCCCAGGGCTGGTGAAGGCTGAGGCCGCGATCCACCCTTCCTGGCTCTCCATACTTCCAAGCCACTTGTGCCAACTGTTAGCTGGGACACATTCCAAATTCTGCAGAATTAGCAGGCAAGCATCCAATGATGAACACGCAGGAATGCAAATCCAAGTCAGAGAACCATCCAATCTCAAGGACCTTAAATGTCATCATATCCCAAAGACAGCCACCTTGCCAAGTGCTTGCCCTGATTCTCCTGAACACTGCCACATTCTGAGACAGCTTCTTTCGTATTTAGCCAGCTCTGACTTTTAGAAAGCTTTTCTTTATACACACCCAAAATATTTCATTCATCATTTGTCACAATTCTAATCTATTAAGTCGTTTAGAACAAAAATTAATCCTTTCTTCCTATGGGAACCCCTTGGAAAAAAATTGAAAACCTGGTCACATCTTCTTTTGGTTGCCACTTCTGGCTAGACAACTCCATATCCTTCCCTTTGTCTTTACCTACTCAGGGAGATCACAGAAATAACCTGAAAGTATCTAAACTGCTAACTGTCTTTGAAATAAAAAATAATAATAGTGAGAGTATGGTTTAATTCCTAAACAAATAATTGGGAGTTGGCAGTATGATCAAATAGTCTATAAACACCTGTCACTGAAACCAAATGGTTACGTAGGTCTGACTTGGGGTCAGACCCACTTGAATTTGAATGTCTGTCCTGTCACTTACTTGCTGAGTGACTGATAGATCACTTAACCTCCCTCAGTCTCAGTTTCCATATCTGTAAAATGGACTTGGAGCACCTGTCCCAAGGGCTACTGTGAGGATTAAATATAAACCATGATGTGAATGAGTTGAGCATGCGGCCTGGCCACATGCTGCAATAGCAAGAACATGAGCTTTGAAGCTATGGAGAGGAGGTGGGATCCTGGCTACGCTACTGCTTGTCAGTGAAAATTTGTACAAGTAACTCAGGCGTCCCAAGCCTCCCTTTCCTCCTTTGTCAAATGCCGGATAACACTGAATTTAAAAATTTATTGTAAAGATTAGAAATATTATTTGTTAAGTGCCTCACACACAGCCTCGTTCTTGAGCTATCTTTATCTTTCTAAAATCAAAAGAAGATTCTTTTCCCTTTCACTTCCATGGAATCTCAATAAAACAGGCAAACCAGGGTAACCTACTCATTTTGGATTTTTACAAAGATGGTAGGGAGTGAATTGGGTGTTACAAAAAGAAGATGCCTCACATGGATTTATGAAATATAAAGAAAAATACAGAAGATTCCCCTATGAAGTGTGAATTTATAATAAAAAAAAAAAAACACTTAAAACAACGCTGAGACACTCTGCATTCTGATTTTTACTTACGAATGTTCCAAAGGAGACCAGGAGAGTCATAACTGTGATAAACCAGGACACCAAGGATTCTGTGATTTTTGAGTTTAAAATGTCAAAAGAGAAATCCACAGGGATGAAGCCAGGTAGGAAGTGTTTGGACCATTGGGAAGGATGTCAAATATTCTAATGGTGCCAAGAAAAGGCAGAAAGAGCACATGGCGTGTCTATCTGGAAGCAAAGCTTTCAAGAAACATGGCCCTGCTCAGCAGATATAATGAAAAGATTACAGTGGGCTTGGTGCCAATCGATCACTGCCCCTGGGAAAATATGCCCAAAATACACATCCTTTTTAGAAGGACTGTCTGAGTACATGAAAGACAAATCAGAAGTGACAACCTACAGGGTAAGGACACTATGACTTCCAAGTCTAAAGTTAAAAGCAACTCTGAAAATACAGTGTTAGAAGATTTCACTTCTGACCTGCTCTGTACTCTGTTCTGCCCTGAACAAATTACTTTTCCATCTCTCTAGGCCTCAGTGTAAAAAGTAAGACGGAGTGAAGAGGCACGGGATCATTTCTGAGGTCCCTTTCAGAAATCAACAAATGCTGTGCTTCTTTTCTGTCAAAGGTATTCAGAATTGATTAGTATCAAGAGGTCAGCCAATTGCCAGGCCTAGAGCCTGGCACAGAAGTTGACTAAGAAAATATGCCAGACGTGTACTGCTTCAAAATTGACATCAATTGGTGAATGTCTAGTTAATGCTCAAAGTGGTTAGTCAACATCTCATTGAACCATAAGATCACTTTGAGGTTATTGGCTTTCACTCCATCAGAATCAGTACAGATTAAAACCCAGATCCAGAAGTGGTTGCGCTCAAATGTAACTTTCCCAAGAACGTAAAAGTCTCTCTTACTTCTTCTAAAAACCGTCTTTGCTCAGTCATAAAGGCGGTACACAATCTACTGTCTTCTAAGTCACAAGGAAATTCTGTCTCCTCTTTCACACACATCCCTGCATCCTTCTTCCCTAGTCTCAATGCTTGGCAATTCTTGTTCGTGAGGCACAGGCTATACACATTCAAGTCTGTGTCCTCTGCGGAAAGCAGAGAACAGTCTGGAGGAAGAAATGGTGTCTGCGGGCCTTGAGGACATGAGCCTACAGCCTTCCACACACCATCTGCTCATTTGCTATCTAGATCTAAGGAAAAAGAAAAATGAGACCCTAGACGCAATGTTCTTAAGAGGTACGTCCCTTCTCTAGATAGATATGGCCTAAATGTTCCAGATCAATGATATAATTACGTAATTATTATGTGCAGTGCTAATTAGGACATCATGACTCTGACCACCATACTGGAACATACGTGCCCTCCTTTCACCACACACACTTGTTCAGCTCTCATTCTGGAGGTTATACATGGCATCTTCATGGGCTCTTTTCACATAGAAATGAGAATGCTGCGATGCTTTGTCCTCCTGGTCATCTCTAGGGAAACCAGTTGTTCCAATGAGCTGTTAAAGGAGGCAGCTTCCGAGTCCCTTCGCTAGCATGGAAGGAAGGCAATACTCATCTTGGGTAAGTGGCTTGAGAGTGGCTACCTACTCTCTATCTTACTCCGTTTCCCTTTTATTAAATGCCTTTGCCATTCCATTCCAGCAACAGAAGGCTGGGGTGGGCCAGCTGAATGGCACGGTGCTAAAATCTCTCCCTATAAAAACGTGCCTGCAATGTTACAACAGCTTTGATTCTGTTGTAATGCACCCATAAAATCAAGAAACATATGTAGAGGCAGCTGCTGGTGGCAGTGAAGGAATGTAAAAAATATGGGGCTGTTGAAAAACTTTGATAGATTTTACTGCCAGCCAAATATATATATTTTTTAATTGTCTGCTATATGAACCTACTAAGAAGAAGAAAAAAAATCATGCTTTTCTTTAGTGTGTGTATTCATTGCATTATTTAGAACAAATTTTTGAGACAAACTAGGAGACCAGATGATTAGTTTTCAAATCAGTGATCTCTGTTTAGCCTGAAGAAACTCGGAGAGGAAGCAAAAGACTATTAGTTACTGGTCCTTGGAAGGCCTTGGGGAGGCCCTTGGTATTAGAAAGAGGTTAATGTCACACCACATAAACCATTTCCCTACATCACACCCTCTGGATGCATCAGGACCCTCAGAGATGGCTATTCAACTTTCTTGACCTGGGATGGCTTTTGCTGTAACTAAATGAGGGTCAAGCAGGGATATAATAGTATAGGAAGAAAAAGAAAATCAGATTACCTAAATCTAAGGGTAGTGTTACTACATAAACAATATAAGGGTGCACAAGGTAATCAATAGGATGTGGAAAGAAACTCTTAAAACTGCTATTATATTTATTTCTATGCAAGATAACAGAGGTTATGCCTTACTAATATTTAATGTATGCCCAGTGAGAGTGCTCCTATTTCTAGAAGATCAAAGCAGGTGAGAGAGGACTCAATCCATAGACGGTATATTCATATATGGGCACAAATTCCTTACTACACATATGTAATCCAAAAATTTAGAGATTGCTAAGTTAATACTACAAAAAACCTTTACCCAACTCTAGAAGTAAAAAAAAAAAACAATAGAAGTCCTCAAGAAATAGGTCATTCTTATGTAATGTGTTTTAAAGCATGGGAAATATGGCAGATTTCCCAATCATTTTATTTGGCCGGAATATGTGTTCTGCATTTGGTTGATTGGCTTTTGTTTGCTCATCCTTGCTTTTAACGTAATCTTTCTGTGATTCCCATGTTGATTCAGTTGTTTTGGGGGTTTTTTTTTTCTTATAGTTTTTATTCCACTGGCATTTAAATAGGGATCTGGAAGAGTTCAAATGTGTATGTCTACAAGACATATCCTGCCTCTACCAGTATGCTTGCTGCAAGCCATAGTCAGGTTCAAAAAATTAATCGAACACTAGGTTATGTCCAGGCTAGAGCAGAAGCCCTAACTATGAATTTTAATAACATGGAAGTTAGCATATTTTTTAAAAAGCCTGAGTTTAACAATGAGACAGCGTTCATATTCTGGCTCATATCTATAACTGTGTGTTAAGTGGGCAAGTAAGGTTCTCTCTCTTAGACACAGTAGTATGATCTGTAAAATGGAGATACTTGGGGAAACCGAGATGTCTCAGCGGGTTAAGTGCTCGCCTTGCAGCCCTGGGGACTAAGGATCGAATCCTGGCCATGGCCCGTGTGGACCCTATGCTGAACTGGGGTGTGCTTCCCATGAGGGAGGCCCCAGTTTGGTTCTCACCCTCTGGTTTGACACCTGGCTCAAGGAGGTATGCCTCCCATGCGGGAGGCCCCCAGCCCAGTTCCCACCCTGTGCAGCCCCGCTCACCTGTGTGGAACAAAATCATGTCAAAAACTGATGATGTACAACTATGGAGACTGCTCTGGGCCCTCCCCCTTCTCTCTGCCTCTGTCTGTCTCTGTCTGTCTCTGTCAAAAAGAATAAAATAAATCTTTTTTTAAAATGGAGATATTTTACAGGCATCTTTACAAAATTGATGGTATTTGATAAATGGAAACTATTATCATAATAGCCTAATATTTATTTTCTATAACACCCGTCCACTGAATAACAAGTAACTCAAAAGACTAAACATTATCATGGTGAAAATAAGGTTGGGAAGGGAGGAAGTAGTAGAGACAAGTAAGAGAAGCTTGAATGAAGAATGAGAATGAAGCAATTTAAAATATGGTTTAATGACTCTTTCAGAGTCCTGCCGAGCAATACAAGACAAGGGTGTGAGCCCAGTCCTAAGCAGCCAGGAATTGCTATCTTTGGAAAAGACACTGCTGGGTTTAAATCTTTCCAAGGGTCTTCAGTGATTTATCTCTTGGCAACACAGGAACCAATAAAACAAGCACATTTCTGTTCCTGACTTCCATGGCTCAGGTGAAAAAACATCTATTAATAGGCATGAAAGGCCAGATGGACTGGCCAAGGCCTGAGGCACGCAAAGGTTCGTTTTAAAGGAACCATCTGGGGCTTGTGCTTCTGCCTCAGTGAAAAAGCCAGCGAGAGCCCCGCACACAGCACGGTCAATTAGGAAGGCAAGAGTTGGAGGCCTGCTGGTTTGTCAGCCTTTCACTCGCTGAAGATAAATGCTAGTTTGCAGAAGGAAAAGCTTACCAGTTATTTCCTTCTTCCTTTTTTCATTTTCAAAAACAAGCAGACACGTTTTGGTGGTTAAGAAAGTAAGCAGAGAGGTTAAGACTCGTCTGTGTACAAACTGTCAAGTTACAAAGAAGTTTCCACAACACTCTCCTACCCTCTGTTATGTTTCTCCCATGATACAATGGAAGAAAGCCCGTCTCTGCGCATCCACTGGTGTGCAATCCAAGCTGCCCACCAGAATTTACCGAACACCCTCACAGTTTGGTTCCAAACAAGATCACCCACCTTCCTGAAGAGTTCATGTTAAACTTTCAGAAATACTGAGTTTTTGGTGTAAAAATACATACCTCCATCATCATCATAATGGGACAGAATGGTTTTAAATGCCAGCTCTACTTACTAGCCATTTGAATTCAAACAGGTTCTTTCATTATTCTGAGTGGCAGTTTCTTTGTATTTTGTCATGAATATTTCATAGGTCATGTGCACTTCAATCAGAAGACACATACCACAGCCTGTCTCGCTTTTTGTAATGTTAGCAGTCATTAATGACTGTCACCTACATCTATTATTTCATCTGAGGTTGCAAAATGATAGTATTCTAATTCTACAATTACTTCTTCATTTATTAGCTAGAATGCTTTGATAAATGAACATCACTATTCAATAACTATTTGATTTCTCTCATGTATAGAGTTCCTAAAGAAACACGATAACTGCCAAATTCTTTTCTCTAATTTGAGTTTTCAAAATAATTATAAGGTTCCTAGAATTCTCCAAAGATAACCAATGAGATTTTCATTTATAACATCATTATAAATTCATGGATTTAAATGTATAGAAATTATGCAATATATTTCTGTGATTCTTATGAATGCTCTAATTATTCTAAATTTGAGTAGGAGCCTCTTCAAGTTGGTTCCTGAGTTCTTTTGATTCAAACCTAGAAGTCTTCAATAGCTTTCTTTTTTCAACTATGATTAAAGTATAATTGGCATACAAAATCATTAGTTCCAGTTGTACAATATAGTGATTTGAGCTGTATATATATACCTTATGATGTGATCACCACAGGTCTAGTAACCACCTGTCACTGCAAAGTTATTATGATATAATTGACTATATTCCCTATACTGTGCACTACACATCCCTGTGACTTCTTTCTTTTATAAACGAAAGTCTGTACCTCTCTTTCCTGATTCATATTTTTTACCTATCCCCATCCCTCCCTCCCCTCTGGCAACCATCATTTTGTTCTCTGTATCTATCAGTCTGTCTCTGATTTGTTTATTCTTTTTGGTTTTTGTTTTATAGCTTTCACATGTACCCTGTTTCCCTGAAAATAAGAGAGTGTCTTATATTAATTTTTGCTCCCAAAGATGCGCTAGGTCTTGTTTTCGGGGGAGGTCTTATTTTTCCATGAAGAAGAATACAGTACACATTTATTGTTGAACCAAAAAAAGAAAATTTATTACCTGTATACGGTACAATAGTAGTTGTCATCACAAACCAGCATAACCAGACAAACTGTGAATCCTACAGTATCAAGAATTTCTTGTTACTACCATTATTTCCATGTACAACAATCTATGCTACATTTACTCATTTATTCAATGACAGTCATGTCATCATCTTCTGGAACATCATCATAACAATCCAACCCCTGAATTTCCTGGTGAATTTCTTGTGACTCCATTTCTTTCAGAATCAGTGGAGGCCTTATTATCGGGGAGGTCTTATTTTTGGGGAGGTCGTATTTTCAGGGGGATGCCTTATATTTCAGTGAGAGGCAAAACTGTAAGTAGGTCTTATTATTGGGGGATGTCTTACTTTCGGGGAAACACGGTAAGTAAAACCATATAGTATGTATCCTTCTCTACCTGAATTATTTCACTCAGCCTAATACCAGTTAGGTCCATCCATGCTGTTGCAAATGGCAACATTTCATGCATTTTTATAGCTGAGTGATATTCCATTGTGTGTGTATGTGTGTGTGTGTGTGTATATATATATATATACATATATACACACCACTTTTTTTTTTCTGCACGACAGGATGCATTTTTTAATTTAATATTTTTTTTATTTTTTATTGAGACATGATTGGCATGTAAAAGTGTATAAGTTTAAGGTGTACAACATGATTATTTAATACACTTATACACTGCAAGATGATTACTACCATAGCATTAGCTAACACCTCTCTCATGTCACATAATTAGCACTTCTTTCTTGTGGTGAGAACACTTAAGATCTAAAAGAGACAGGAGAGCAACTGGTAAGGATATAGAAAAAGGGGAACCCTTGTGAACTGTTGGTGAAAATGTAAATTGGTTCAGCAACTATAGAAAGAATATGGTTGTTCCTCAAAAAAAATAGAACCTAGAATTACTATATGATCCAGCAATCCCACTTCTGAGTATATATCCAAAGGGAATGAAAACAGAGTATCTGTAAGATAACTGCATTCCATGTTTATCACAATATTATTCACAATAGCCAAGATGTGGAAACAACCTAGGTGTCTGTCACTTATATATAGTTATATAAATGAAATACCATTTATCTATGACAAAGAAGGAATCCTGCCATTTGCAACAACATGAATGGAGCTTAATGGACATTATGTTGTGTGAAATAAGCTACATAGAGAAAAGCAGATACTGCACGACATCACTTATATGTGGAATGAAAAAAAAAAGGTCAAACTCATAGAAACAGTAGAAAAGTGAGTAGCAGGGGCTGGGTGGGGGGTGGGATATATGAGTAAGGAGAGGTTGGTTAAAGAGTACGAACTTCAGCCAAAAGATGAATAAGTCCTGGGAATCAAAGGCTCAGCATTTTGATTATATTTAACAATACTGTATTATATATTTAAAAGTTGCAAAGAGCCCAAATGCATTTTAACAATTTTTAAAATTACTTGTATTATATGCTTGTTTTTGGAAAATAGAGGAACTAAAAAAAAAAAATTAGGACAAAAAAATTAAAATGACCCCTAAGTCACCTCTCAGAGAATAACCGTGGTTGTTTTGTTTTATTTTATTTTTTTAATGTATGCATATATTCTCCAAAGATCAAAAAACTATGTTTTACCATCTCTTATTACTGGGTTTACTTATGGTAATAGAAAATAGAAAACAATCTAGAGGTATAACAATAGAATAAGTGATTTTAAAAATTTATGGCTGCATCTGTATAATAGGATATAATGCAGCCATTAGAAATAATACTTTAGGGGAAGCCGGGATGGCTCAGTGGGTTGAGCGCTCACTTTGCAGCGCCGGGGACCGAGGATCGAATCCCGGCACCGGCCCATGCGGAACCATATGCTGAACTAGGAGCTCCCCCAGTTCAGTTCTCTCTGTCTCTGTATCTCTCTCTCTCTCTCTCTCTCTGTCAAAAATAAATAAATAAAATATTTTTTAAAAAGAAAGAAGAAAGAATACTTTAGCAAACAAAATAATATATGAAAATAAGCAACTCTTGATTAATATTGCCACATTATGCTCCAGGAAAGCATTGTTACCTAGGTATATATGAGCATCCAAGTCCATGAACACTCACTAAGACTAAATATTATTAATTTTTAATTTACATGTGAGTTTGTCATGCTTCACTATGAAGAACTGTTTAAACTTTGGGTACCACCTTGAGGGGCAAGTCCTACCATCAGAGTAGTCTTTCTATTCCAAGAGATTATGCCCCTCCCTCCTTCATTCACCACCAGTCTGTCCTTTAGCAGAACCAAGTCTGGCTACGGTTCATCTTGTAGCTCCTGGCTGCCAGTCCAGTGTTATTTCCACCGCACACCATAAGCTTCTTTACAATCATTCCCAACCTCACTTAATTTGAACCCAGCAAAGCACTGCCCTGCCAGAGTTTTTCTCATACCTATGCCCAACAAGTATTTGAAGCACATTTTGCTGCTTCATTCTGGGTTACTTTTTATGTTGGGTGAGATAGGGGAAGGGCAAGCCTGAGCCACTGCAAATACAAATACAACAGCCAGTATCTGACTCAGAACACACGGCAGAAAGCTCTTACTATGTGATATGGTTTTAGCTTCTGTGGTTAAAAAAGAAAACGAAAAAAAGTGGTAAACAGTTTTTTGCAGTGAAGTGACTGTAAGATGGTATGATAAATATTAAACTTGAACATGTGGACATCTGACCGTGAGTTATCAGGATGTGTCTACACCAGACAAATTATATAAGGAAGTGCATTGTATTTTCTACCTATTTGCCAGTGTTCATACATGAACTTGAAGTTTAAGTCTTTGATGCTGGGATTTGTGAGAAGTGAGATTGGGAACTGTCTCTTCTCCCTCCACCATGACATTGATTGTAAAATTGATTATAGTGATAGTTGCACAATTCTGTGAATATGCTAAAAACCTCTAAGTTGGATGATATGTTAATTATCTTTGAACACACCTGTCATTTAAAAAAAAAAGGAATTCAGGTGTGAGTCTTTCTATTACAAACCTGCAGGACAAAACAATGCACATTTTCTCTCCTGCATGAATTTACACTTGTTTCAGACATCTGAAGACACAAGTAATATTTCCCTGTGGGCAAACATATTTCTTCCATAAATTATTCACCTAAGATGGAAACAATATCCTTAATTGTCTTATTCTTTTTTAAAATTGTTTTTGACACAAAGAGAGAGAGAAAAGCCCAGAGCAGTCTCCATAGTTGTACGTCATTAGTTCTCGATATAGTTTCAGTCCACAAGTGGGCACAGGGCTGTGCAGGACAGGAACCAGGCTGGGGGCCTCCCACATGGGAGGCACGTCCCCCACGAGTTGAAGGCCTCCTACATGGGAAGCTCACTCAGACAAGAACTGGGCTGGGGCCTCCCACATGGGAAACACACCCCAGCTCAGCATATGGGTACACACAGGCTGGGGCCAGGACTCAATCCTTGAACCCCAGGGGCAGCAAAAAATACTCAACCTGGTGAGCCATCCCAGCATTCCCAGTCTCGTTCTTTAGATAACACCGAAGCTAAAAAACATGCTGAATCAAACACTGTGCAGTAGAAGATGGAGAAGGCAGCAGCAATACACAAGAGCTATTTATTTCGCAAAAGGTTTTTCCTGTTGTGGCCACTAAATCACAATAAATGCAGCAGGATATGAAAGTTCCATCTATATTTTGACTTAAAAACTCCGAGGTTATGCTTGTCTGTGATACATTACAAGACATCATTAGATACATTCTGGTTGAAGAATGCCACCTTTTCCAGATAGGATGAAAATACTCCTTCCTCTCGGAAAATAGGAAGGTAGTGTTTATTTCAAGCTAACCCTAAAGTACAGAAGAACCATTTCTTGCGTGGTTGACAGTGTGATCTCAGTTTGACACTCTGAACTCTGATACTACTTGGTTGGTCGTTATGAGCTACTTGGAGAGAGAAAGAGAGTGTGTATCTGTAGAAGAGATTGAGAGAAGGTAGGGGGAGAGCTTTTGGTGTGGATGGATAAAGAAAGTACAGATGGAAAGCTGAGAGTCTGAAGGAGGCAGGGAGCAGAGAAATATTCCAAAGGATGAGAGTTGGAAAAGTGGTTCGAGAGGTGAAGATCTATGTAGATGTGGGTGGGTGGCCAAGAGAGGGCTCATTGTGAGGGCCCAGTGCTACTCAGTGTTATTGACAGCCAACCTGATAGGACCGTACCTGCATCTAGATGTCACATGGACAGCAACGTCCCTCTGTCCACACCTAGCCCTCAGCATGAGCAAGAGCCATGCAGAAGATGACCCCACCACCAATCGGTGCCCCTGGAGGATGTCTTCCTACAGAGCCCCAGTAACAACTGAAGGACAGAAGAGGAGTCTCCCAGAGGGGCCATGGGGCAGGGAGGGGTCAAAGGGGAAAGCCTCCACACCCATAATGAAGGGGCTGCAGTCAAAGCCTGGTTCTCTCAGTGGCTGGCTGTTACATAGACAAGACCATTGTGCCCACGGCACAATAGGACTGCTTGCAAGGCAAATCCTTTGAAAGAGGATTGACTAGGGGAAGCCGGGATGGCTTAGTGGGTTAAGCGCTCACTTTGCAGCCCCAGGGACCAAGGATCGAATCCCGACCCCAGCCCATGCGGACCCATGTGCTGACCTGGGGAGTGCCCCCATTTCAGTTCTCTCTCTGTCTCTGTATCTCTCTCTCTCTCTCTCTCTCTCTCTCTCTCTCTCAAAAAAAAAAAAAAAAAGAGGATTGACTTGGTAGACAATATTATGATTTACCGTTGAGTCTGGTACTTGAGGTAGGGTTAAGAATAGATAAAATATTTTAGGGGGAAATCCTATCATTTATTAAAATGTCTATTGAGTGTAAAGTACCATTTGTCTACATTATGGAAGGTAAATATTTCCATTTTGTGAATAAGCTGAGTCTAGAAAAAACAAACATTTCAGAGTCATCCTGCTAGTAATGGCAGAGAAAAATCTCCCACTTTTATCTTCAAACATGTAAGACTGGGCTTGTGAAATACATTGTGATATTATTCTTACTTGGTTGAAACATTGCTTCTGAGGAGAGTAAGAATAGGAGAAGCACCATTGGGAACGTGTGGTGATGTCTTTGTAGACAGCAAGGTAGTATTGCTCATTGTAGAGGCAAACCATGTCATTTTTAATAAAATTGTTTAATTTCTTTATTGAGATATAATGGTATCGACTGAAAAAAGAAAAGGACCCAGAGCTGTTCAGAAAACTGATCAGCCTGAGTATTATAACCAGAAGTCTTTTGTAGCCCCACTAATATCTTAGAATCCCCTCCCTCTGCTAATAAGAATATACTTACATCTTCCTGGTTTGGTGTCTGATTCCAGCAACACCCCCACAGATAACCCAGTTCCAGGGAACACCCAAAGTGAAATTCTGTCTCTAGTTTCACTAATAATGAAAGCCATACATCATAGCTGCAAATTGCCAGGGACCCTGGGGTAGGCTAAGAGGAGACATTTAATGGCCTTAGGTAATTACTAAGCACAGACGTTTGCCCCGATAAGAAATGGAAGAAGCCGTGTCCCAGGTATAATATAGACATTAAAAGGGCTGACCCTTATTTTTTGTAGGCAACTCCCAGCAATGTAGACAGTATCACAGGAAGCATTGTAAGATCAAATCAGCTTTGTCAAAAAGTCCCAACTTGTAAAGACGAACGAAGTTGAATATGCAGAATAAACTGAAGTTTAAGATTGCCCCAGAGAAAAAAAGAAATAATGACCATTTTCCTCTACTCACTAATTCATTTAATAAACATAATTACCATGATAGCAATTTAATGCTGCAAGTCTGAAAAGGAACTTCTTTTAGAAAACATAAAGAAGGTATCTTAAGACCTTTAATGAGACTCAAAAGCACCCAATATAGAATTACACATACACGTGTTCTCTTTAAATAAGAGAACACGAATAGTTAATTTTTTTTTAATCCCTCAGTGTCTGCCAAGTGAGACGTGAGCTTATTTTTAGCTGTCCCGGCCTCTTCAGGATGATATGGAATGCAATCCGAGCACGGCCGTTCTCTTACCTCCTGCTCATCAGTGAGCTCCCCTGGGCAAATTTCTCATTACTTTACCGAGTATGGCTGGGTACTTCCACTGATGCCAATGTCCTATTTTCTCCCCATGTCCAAGTATTTAGTTCAATGTGTCGACCTGAAGTTCTATAACTGAACAGGGGCAAATTTAGCTTCATTTCCAAATCGTATCAGCTTTCTATTTCTTTAGTGTCAAAATCACTCATGGCCTTCATGTTTTTAAATCCAGTGGACAGCTCCTGGTCTTTAAGACACACTTTTTACTTGACATTCAGGGTCCCAAAGTCCTTTGGTTTCCCCCCCTACTCTCTGGCTCTCAAATTTCTTCACTGATGCCTCTTCCTCAATCTGCTCACTAAATTTAACAGTATTTTAGGTCTCATCTGTGGAGCTTCTTATGTTTTCTATCTGCATGCATTCCCTGGGTGACTGCCCAGTTTTAACTGTCATCTAAATGCTTTCACAAATGTATTTCTCCAGTCCTGGTCTACTATTTCCTGAACCCCAGACTCAGTTGGCCAAGTGCCTACTCGATATGTTCATTTAGCTGGCATCTAAAAATTAATATATATTTATTTCTATCTATATCTACAAGCATATGATCTTCCATTCTTAATATGTTCCTATCAAAGTATTAGTAAGCAGCAACCTGGGATTTGGGGACAGCTCAACAGGTTGAGCACTTGCCTTGCAACCACGAGGTCCAGGGATCCAATCCCAGTCCGAGCCTGTACAAACCCACATGCTGAACTATCACACAACTGCTAACCTCCAGGATGGTGGTGAAGGTTCTCACCTCCCATGAGGGAGGCATCCAGTTCGATTCCACCCCATGCAGCCCCAATCCACCTGTATGGAATGAAGCTGTGTCAAGAAAACAAACAAACAAACAAAAACAAAACTAAGGATGTACAGCTATGGAGACAGCATTAGGCCCCTTCCCCCCTTCTCTCTGTCTCTCGCTCTCTCAAACAATAAAATAAATCTTCAAAAAAATAACTTAAATAAATGGCAACCTGTCCTCAGTAGCTCACAGCAAAAACCTGATATCACTCTAGTTTCATCACTTTTCCTTACACTCCAAATCCAACCCAACAACAAATGTTGAGAGATTGCCCTTTGAAGTATAACCAGAAACCTATCACTTTTTACCATATCCAACACTACACCCTGATCCAAGAAACTTACACACTTATCTGGATTCACAGAACACATCTCCCTTTGTTCCCCTATATTCTATTCTCACTATAACAACTAGAATGATACCTTTTTAAAGTAAATCGAATTGTCTTACTCTCATATTCAAAGACTGCTACTATCTCACCCTTAGGAGACTTTAAAATAATATGACCTCCTCCCAACCCACCTCACCAACCTCATCTCCTGATTCCTTCACTGACGTGTTCCACTCCAGCACAATGGCTCCTTCTTACTCTTCAGTGAACACAACAGCCAGGCCCCATTTCAAAAGTTTGCATTTGCTCTTTTCTTTGTCCAGAATGTGCCTTCTTGCGTCTCTCACTTCCTTCAATTCTTTGATTAAAATGTCACTTTCTCTGTGAGACCTCTGACTTGTCTATTTGAAATCACAATACCCTCTCAGAATTACCCATCACTCTTCTGTGCTTCGGTTTTCTTTTCTTCCTAACATTCATCCTTGTCTGACATACCATATATTTTATCCTTTTTGATATATTTTCTGTCTCCTCCCATGTATGCAAATTCCATAAAGTCAGAAATTTTTACTTTTTTAACTCAAGGCTGTGACCCAATTCCTAAAACAATGTATGTCAAATCCAGAATAGGCACAAAATAAATAAATATAGTTTGAATGAGTGAATACCACACTTATCCCCTTCACATTTAATAATATGAAAACGAGTTACTTGGTGATTGAGTAACCGACAAATGTAGTATGGCATGACCTTCAAAGCCATCCAGTCCAACCAATGCCTCTGCCTCTATAGGGAAGAAGACCAAGGTCTAAGACAGGGTCTTCATGGACCCTCTACATGGCTGTCTCATAATCTGCTACAGGGACCTCCCACTTCCTTCAAAACAGTGTTCCTGCTATTTTGTGCCAATCATAATGATGACAGTGATGATGATGATGATGGGACTATACTAGCTAACATTCATTAAGGGTTTATTACTCATTAGTCTTTGTACTAAGAATTTCTCAGGCATTATCTCATTCAAGTCCCATAACAAATCTATCAGGAAGCTACCTATGATTATTAATCCTTTTCACAAATGAACACAAACCTTAGCAAGATTAAGTGATATGAAAGAGTTCGTATAGCTAATTAGCAGCTGAGATCTGTCTGACTCCAGAACCTAAGATCTTAGCCTCTGCCTCACATTACTTCCCTCAAGTCTCTGCCTCAGGGGTATCCAGCCCCATCTATAGATGGTGTCACCTCTGGGGGTCCTGATAATGGCCACCATGAAGAAAATGAGGCATTAATGAAGTACCAAATGATTAATGTTTTCAAGTCCTCTGGGTTGTAAGGACAAGGCTTCTCTATAGAAACGATAAAGACTAAAATGACAGCACTTGTCCATTTAAAGTCATGCATCTGCATCTAAGCATAGAAAATTAAATATTATGAAACTTGCAATAGCAACCTCTATTTCAGTTCCCAGTACTAAGACATCAGAAGGAAAATTGGGATTCACTGAAACTCTTGATATAAATGGTTCATGAACAAAAAATAGCTGCATGTAACTCTTTTATAGCTCTTGCCAGCTGGAATTAGCCAAATTAAAGATCTTAAAAACAAATTTTGAAAAGTTACATAATGAAGTAAATTCTTCTTTCATTAAAAGGCTTATAAGATTATTAACACAGTCAAAATATGGACACACATCCTATGAAGCAAAACCTAGTAGGCTTAGTTTAAACTCTGGCTCCCATACTTATTAGATATAGGCCTTAGGGCTAGCTATTAACCATGACAAGTCTCAATTTACCTATTTTTAAATGGGATTAATGCCACCTATCTGTCATGTGTTTTGAAGACTGAGTGATGTTCTATATAAAATGCCTTGCACAGTAGCCAACATATAAATTCTCAACAAAGTTTAGCTTGCAATTAAGGTCTCTAAAAAAGTATAGTAATTGGCAAAGTGCAATGGTATGTCATCATATGCTAAAGGAGTTTCAAGAGAATTACTGAAAATATTTTATTAACTTTGTCATTTCAAAGGCAACCAGCCTTACCATTATGGGCTCTCATAGCTCTTTTGGGTCTTATAAGTGTGAAAATTAGAAGACAATGAAGTCCTGGACAGAGAAGTCACCTACACATCTAAACAGGATTGTCTGTGTGTGGTCACTGAGCATGTATTTAGCTGCCAATGCCAACATGTTGTCTTAGAGCAAGTGATGGAGTCAAAGTGAAGGAGAATGGGTTCAAAGAGGCAGAAACACATGATTATATTATTTACAATAAATATATAATTATTTTTCATAAGAGATTTATTATAAGGAATAGGTTCATGTGATTATGGAGTCTGAGAAGTCCTCTGATTTGCAGATGGCAAACTGAAGACCCAGGAGGTCAGTGTAAATATGTATATTTCTTCTCACAGCTTTGCTTCTCTTAAGCCTAATGGATAAATATTATTACCAACAGTGAAGTTTAGACAATGAGACAGCCCCATGGGTCTATTATGTCTTTTTTCCAGCAAAACCAATTAGAAAAGCCTGAGATCAGACAAGACCATAAAAAAGCTGATTTATCTGTCAATATGTAACAGCTTTAAATATGTCCACACACATCAAAAGCCATAATGAGACTGAGGTGTCACTAAAATTATAGGATGATAGTATTTCATCGGTGGAATGAGACATATTCAGATCTTACTCTTAGCCACAACCATCTTTTCAGAGCAGACAAAGTAATATTTAATGGATTATGGACCTTCACAACTCTATTGAGATGATGAATAGATGGGTGTATGTGTGGAACGTGGTGAGAAGTGGTATAAAAAATAATTCAATCTTATTTGCAAAGTGTAAATTGAACCAACCATGCTCAAAATTTTAAAATTAATAACTGCCAACATAAGAACATTACTTAGAAATATAGAAGTAGATATCAAAAGGAATATCTACAATGATAGAAAATAGATGCGTCTAGGAAAGGAAAATTTGTCATTTAGTGGTGATGAGGGAGAGGAGTATAATAAAGAGTTTGTTTTTTAATACACTTTGTACAAGTACTTGATTCTTTAAAATACATTTTTATAGAGCTTTGATTAAAAGATTTTAAGGGGATGTTGAGATAGCTCAATAAGTTGAACGCTTGCCTTGCAACTGTGAACTGTGAGGTCCAGAGAACAAATCCCAGCCCCAAACCATGCAAACTCACATGCTGAAGTGGGGAGCGCCTCCCATGTGGAAGGCTCCCAGTTCTGGCCCCATGTGGTCCCACATCCACCTGTGTGGAATGAAACCAGGTTTAAAATGGATGACGGACAACTATGGAGACTGCTCCGGGACCTCCCTTTTCTGTCTCTCTTTGTCAAAAACAATAAAAACAAATCTTTAAAAAAAAAATAAACAAAAAGTCGGTTTATTCAAAATGCCAGCATTAACAGAGGATGGCCGACTTCACCTTAAAGGTTATCTCCCCACTTCCCGCATGCCCAACATATTACGCAGACTTGTAAAAAGAGGCAGAATAAAGGAAAGAGGGAGGTGGTCCAGCAATTCCTGCTCACTGAGAAAAAGAAAAGAAGGTGCTTCTCAGTGGTTTCGAGGATGAGGGTGGATTTTACACAGATGTTGAAAAGCCTTCTTCCATGTCCACGCAAACAGTCATGAAACTGGTGTGCATCAGAGGCACAGCTCCTTCCAGAACAGGGGTGGTCAAGAGTTTCTGTGTTCACGATGTGCAACAACAGACAAGAGCAAAACCAAACTCATTCTGAACTTCTGCCCCTTTCCTCAGGTGTTCCCTGCTGACCACTAAGCACTTCATCTAAGAAAGCAGGCAGTTCAAAAAAGCTGGATGATGTAATATGGAAATTTAAACCTCCCTCTTTGCCTCAGATCCTCTCTTGTGCAAATCTTGGTGTTTTCCAAAAGTTAAGCAGAGGGGATTAACAATGACCAAGGGTTTACAAAGGGTGTCCCAAAAAATCACGCAAGATTTGAATTTTGCGTCATTTGTGCAATAAAGTGTTGCCAACGAAAAAAAAGAGCATGACAGGTAACAGTTCAGGGTTATTAAAAATGGAGCACTACACGAAAGAACAACGCGGTTTCATTGTTGAGCAATGAAAATTTACAATTTTTAATTATAAACCTGTGTTTTCTATCAAAATTACTTCTTGAATGAATTTTAGGACACCCTTTATTTTGCCAGTTCCACTTCAGCAAGCACTTTAGAATCATTATCTCAATGGCCATATTGAACTAGAAAGTATCTATTTGGATTTCATTATGTGGATAAGAAAACTAAGACTGCGTAGGAGCTTGATGGTAGAAGCAGGATTTGAACCTACTTCTGCTTAAATCCAAAAACCAAAGTTCTTCCTGATATTTCAGGTGATCATTGAAGTAAGGTATCTGAAGGACATTCCATTACAAACCAGGAACATACATGACTGTTCTCAGTTATTCTTAATGTACCAAATCACTGATTCTCTTCCAAACTCCTTAACTTTTCTTCTCTTTTTCTAAATTGGTCATCTCAATTTTGGTCCTTGAGCTAAGTTTTAAATAAGATACTATGAATACTCCTAGGGACAAGTGTTGGTAACTAAATTATAAGAGAAAATATAGCTTTGATATATTTCCCATGAATTTTAAAAATAAATATGTTTACCCTAAAGCAAAGTTATTGGATGACAACCTGTGAATTTATAATTACTTCCTTCCTTATTCATGTGCGCATATACCTTTGAAACTGATTATTATAGGACTTTCTTGACAGCATTTTACTTTCCCATGCAGTAAGTAATCTTTGCCAGCTGTAAATAATAATAAAAAGATAACACATGCCAGTTTTTTTACATTGTAAAACTGAGCTAAGGTGGTTTGTACTAATGCAAAAGAAATATGGAAAGGCAGACACTCCCCTAACAATCAAAGGAATTTAGGGTCTACTGTTAATTTGACAAAATCAGTTATGCCTATATCTTTCTCACTTCACTTTAGAGCACTGCTGGGTTTTATTTAGGTGGTGTTTTATGTAGCCAGACATATATTTAAATGCATTTGTGTTTTGATGTAGACTGAAGGCATATAGTAATAAATGCTAGTCATATATTTATGAAATTATACCTCTTTTGTCATAACCAGAAGGGCAAAGTGTAAAGATCATGGAGGAATTTTTACTTTCCCAGCAGGTCTCCGGATTTCTATCACTCATCACTTCCAGGAGTGAACACAAATCAATCACCTAGGTCACAGTTGTTGGTGAAGCTGGAGTCATTTCTTCTCCCCCTGTTGGCTGGAAATGTGAGAAAAACAAGCACTCTCTTTTTTGAAGACACGGTGGGGAAGAAATATGAGCTTGGTGCTGCCACAACCCCTCTTTACTACCATGTGACAAGAGCTCACTGATGCATCCAGCCAGTGAAGAGAAAGCAGAGAGGAGAAGATAAGTGGAATGAATGCTGAAACAATTTAACCTTGGGGTGCATCCACACCTAAGTCAGGTTAGGTTTCTGTATCTAGCAACAAATGTATCTCTTACGAATATTCGAGGTAAGTCCTTGAAGCAAAACACCAACTGTGTTGCCAACATTAATTGATGCACAAGCCTCAGAAATGTCAAACAATATGGGCACATAAACAGGCTTGAGGGACAGAAAAAAGGAATATTGATTCTCAAACTCACATCTACCAACAAGATGTGTTCTGAAGATGGTTTGGTTAGCATTGACCTAATACCAAAGGGCAAGCAGAACAGAAGAACAGGTTCCTCTGCGTTGGTACAAGGCATCAGGTGGACAAGAGACAGGTACACCCTAATACATATCTATCTTACTTCTTTGGCACTTAATCATATTCTGCCTAGTGATGCTGTTCATGCCTTATGTTGTTATGTAGCCTTTTATGTGAAGTTGCCTTGAATCTCCTAGTACATTTTCAGCAAATAAAGTATAGTCGTATGTGTGACACTTTTTAAAATTCCTGACAGTGCCTAGCACAGAACTTCATATGCAGTAGATTCTCAACAAATACTAATAAAAGAGGAATAAAACATCAAATGAAAGACAAACACCATATAATTTTTATTTAAGTAAGTAGCACTTTATCAAATTCAACTTATCATCTGTATGCTTGATTCTGTTTTTCCCCTTCCCTGCCCTTACTTAAAATAACCCTCACATACTTCTGTGGTCTCCAAAGTGATATCTATATAAGAAGTTTGTGTTTTGTCTGAATCTGTTCAAAACTCAAGCAGCCTTCTCCCACAACCCTTCTTCCACTAAAATACTAATACTAATACTACTAATAATAATAATGATAATATTTAAAATCACTGACTGAAGCAGCTTCTTGCAGTCTTAGGGTGCATGGCCATAGCCTTATGCAAAGCAGGTAGATCTTGTGCTAAAACCAGAAAGGCCTGGCTGTTCAGGAACGCAGCCAAACCTGCCTCCCTAACAGTTAACTTTTCTCAGCACAGTCACTGTCTGGAATACAGTCAAAGGCAGAGTGACTTCCTTCCTCCCCAGAGCTTCCCCACCTAAAGGGTGAAAAGGCAGCACAGGTCAGAGTCCCTGGGAAAGTGAGTCTGAAGCCATCAAATCGCCAGGTGCCGTGTTCTTCCTGCCTCTGTCCTCCGCTGCAGCTGACCTGACAGGTCTACCTGGCTCCCTGGCTCCACTAAGCAGCTGTCTCTGTTCCCTGCCTTCCCCACCCTCCGCTCACATCTGTCTGTTTTGTTTGTTTGTAACAAAGTATTTTCTTTCACGGAAGGCATGGAAGCAGACACACTTCTTAAGAACTAGGGAGAAAGAGAGACAGAGGACTCATTTAAAGTTGAAAATCATTCAAGGGCATGTGCAAAATGCCCTGAAGTGTGCAGGGAAAACCAGAACTGTGCTTAGTTTTCTAAAGGGTGAGTAGTTTGGGAGGAGACAAGCTCAGAATAAAGGAACCAGGGAGTAAAGGAAAGCAGGAAGTTCTCTTTGAGGGCCCTGTTGACACCTTGATTTTTAGCCCAGTGAGACCCACTTCAGATTCTGACATCCAAGAATTATAAGATAAGATTGTGTTGTTTTAAATCGCTAAATTTGTGGCAATTTGTTACAACAGCAATAAGAAACAAATACACTCCACAATGAATAATTAGCAGCAGGTACTTAACAAATTTTCATGAAAATCAGTTGAAGATTACACAATAGGTAAGGGGGCAAATGTATGTGCAACAACTAGCAACAACTAAAATTTTCTGTAAACTATAAAAAGTAACTTAGATAAATAACAGTAATTTGGATGCAGACCACGTAAAGACAAGAATATGATCATTTTCTCTGGAAGTGAAAAGCAACTAATAGTTTAAAAATCAGAATGACATTGAATATCATCTACAGGTTTTATACAAATTTTGAGGCAGTAAAATATCACAACTCAGACCCAGGTGCTGAGAGCAGAATACTTAGCTCTGTCAGTTCTTTGTGATCCTGAACCTTGGGCATGAACACTCAAAACTTGTGTTTCCTTACATATAAAATGAAAGATAACATCTATCTCATAGAGTGATAAAAGTTAAATGGGTTAATTCACCATAAAACGTGAGTTCTGTAAATATCATCTATTTGTATTATATTTACATTCCTCTATTGATAGCAATGTAAATAATGATTTTGTGGTTTTCATAAAAACCTCACTAAATAATTGGTCCCCGGATAGTACAGTGTTAGGAGTGGATGGGCCCAGTGAAGAAGAGTCAGGTATTCAGGTACCACACAGTAGGAAAAGCCAGGTAAGGATCTCTGCTGACAGAGTTTTGTCTTAATGAGGGGTATTTCTGCCTGAATGAGTTCCGTATTATATAGTAGCATCTGGAGCTAATCTCTGTACCCAGCAGGCGTCTTTGGACATCAACGACTCTCATTTCTACTACAAGAGAGTGGAGTAAAGAGTTGAAACCAACCGAAAAGGAGGTATCAGAAACACCCATTGTTCTTGGCATCCCTAAGCCTAAAGAGTGACTGAATTGCTTCCCTATGCAGCAACACAGATGCTAGTGACTTTCACCAGTGCTGGTGTGAGAAGGAGAGAAACAGGAAGAACCAGAGAGACCCATTCAGACCGTCCATCACTCACAGTTGTAAAATAAACAGCCATTTGGGGACCTATGCGCCTCACCAAACTATGAGTTTTTCAACTGCACAAGACCTCTTCATCACTGTTGCTTCCCACAGAGTAGATGCTCAAAAATATTTATTCCCTATTATTTCAAAGTGTTAAATACAATAAAATACAAAATTACGTAATGGGTGGCAGGATAATGTATTCACACAAGATGGTTTTTTCTTGCTACAGAGGAAACAGAAAACAGAAGATATACAAGGGCTGTGGAGGATGGGGGACACACCCATTGTCAATGTAACGAGAGCAGTTACATGGCTAATTACTTTCCAGACAGCCCTTGTATTGGTAGACTTTAACCAGAATTCAAGCAATAGGCGTTCTTGAACCAGCTGCTTGAGATTTCGCAGGCTGCTTGAGTTCTGCTTAACAGAGTCTACTTACATTTACCCGGCATCTATCAAGCCCATGGGTGCCTGTTAACTGAGAGTCTACTGTATCTAACCCTTCTCGCTTTGTATCATAAAATTCAGAGTTCACAAGAAAATTACTTGGATTTGTTGTTAAAAGTCAAGACTTAAACAAAGGAAAGAAGAGCTCATCTATACCTAAAGTGGAGGATATAGTCCTGAGATATGCCAACGGAAGCAGCAGCTACAAGGCAAAGGAAGGAAGATGGGTGTGTGGGGAAGAGTTAGGAGTGGAGGATACCCGGGAGATAAAAACCTTCAGCCAGGTAGATGGGGATATTGGAAAACTCAAAATTAATAAGCATGGTGTTGAGAGCAGTAGCTTTCGGAGGCCTTAGACAGAGCTGCCTGGTACAGTGGGGTGGAGGAGATGGATAGAGAGAGCCTGCTCAGTGAACATCTCAGTTTGGACTGTGATGCATTAAAGACTAGTAGCTCTGCGTTTTGGGGGTACCATATGAATCCCCAGAATTCCTGTGGGACCCTAGGAAGGGAGGGTAGTGAAATGATGCCAAGGTTCATTTCATTGGATTTGGAGAAATAGAAATGTATCATGCTTCTGTTACTGGGTTCCGGTGCTGCTTGCACCTCCAAAAATCAAAAGACAAGGTTGGTGGAAAGAAAGGTAGGTTCGTTCAAGACGCCAGCACTCTGGGAGGCTGGTGGACCCCTGTCCAAAGGCTGTCTCGCCACCTCCCACACGGCCAAAAGGTTTCAGACTCTTTGTGAGAAGAGGCAGAACAAAGAAAAGGGGGACGTGGTCCAGCAATTCCTGATTGATTTAATTTTAAAAAATAAAAAAAGAGGGTGCTTCCCAGTGGTTTCAGGGATTAGGGTGGATCTTACGCAGATGTCGAAAAGAAGTCAATGTAAATACAGTCATTGAAACTGTTATACATAGTAAACAGAAACTGGTATGCATACGTCAAAAGAGTAAACTGAGTCATTAGAACTGCAATAAGGAGAACTGTTTTAAAAGGTTTTAAGCTAAATGACATGGTTGAGTAGAACTAATCTTAGGATATTAGATCCTGAAACTAGAGAATACAGTGTCACCCTTACACTTCTGCCGATATAGTTGTAGGGCCAAATTCATACACATTACATATGTATATTCAAAGAGGACTACACCGAAACATTGAAGCAATTTCTCTGTATGGTCTTATTATTATATAAATATTTGGGGTTTTTTCCTTATCATTTCACATACATATATATGTGTATATGCATATATAAAGTTATTTCATTAAATAAAAAAAGAAAATGAACACCTTACTACCCATGACTCTGCAGGTGATGATGCAATGATTTTTTCCTGGAAATAATTGGCCCTACTCTTTGGAATAACATCAGGCTTTGTATCTAGTTCTGGTGCTTGAGAAAATGGAGAAGCTGAGACGTTCAGCAAACATTCTGGTTCTTAAAGTTCTAGTACACATAATTTTGTCGATACTCAAAAGAATACACAGTTCTCTAAGAAAAAAATAAACAGCTGCTCTCATCAATGGCAACATGAAGTCACTGAAGTTACTAAAATCAGAAATGTATCTGTGAGAGTCGGTGGGAAAGTTTTATTTTGGGGGTTTTGGGAGGGTTTTTTTGATGTGTGTGTGTGTGTGAGAGAGAAATCATTTTAGTGCTCTTTATTTCTTTTTAAAGATTTGTTTTTATTGTTTTTGACAGAGAAAGAGACAGAGAGAAGAGGAAGGACCCAGAGCACTCGCCACAGTTGCGCATCATTAGTTTTCCATATAGTTTCACTCCACAGGTGGGCACAGGGCTGCGCAGGGCAGGAACTGGGCCGGGAGGCCTCCCATATGGGAAGCTCGCCCTGGGGAGAACCGAACTGGGCCACACCCCAGTTCAGCATATGGGTCTTCACAGGCTGGGGCTGGGATATGATCCTCAGACCTCAGGCACCCCCTCTTTATTTCTTTATGTAGATAACAGATTTCCATCTGATAATATTTCCATTTTACCCAAAGGACTCCCTACGAGAACATTCTCTCACCTAACCACAGTACAATCATCAAAATCAGGATATTACTGCTGATATATTTTTAATACAATCTACCTCAGACCGCATTCAAGATAGTTGTCCCATTAAGTTCCTTTAGAGCTAAAGGATGCAGTTGCAGAATCATTTCATTATCATGGTTTTTTCATCTCCTTCGGTCTGAAACAGTTCTTCTGTTCTTTCTTGTCTTTCACACTTTTGACGATAACAGGCAAGTTATATATAATTATAATGTGGTTAAAAAAAATACATAACATCTAATTTACCATAGGAGAAAGTAGTTTTAAAGAGATTACCAATTTTCTAAATTGACATCGCTGTGATTTCAGGTCTGATGTTAATTAGTCTGGATGACTAACAAGGAGCTGGAATATGGTGGGTTCTTAGTAAATGCTTGTTGAATGAAGAAACAATATAAATCACTGGAGGTTGGTTAATGAGCACAGGTTAAGGCAATTGTTCTGCTCTCTAGGTTCACTCCTTTATTATCCCTCAAAACACTCTTTGAACCCCTGCTCTATGCTGACTGTCAATATGATGCTTCTTAATCACAGGGGACAGCCATAAGCAAATCATAACAATGCAATGACAAAGGGCTGTGAGAGACGTGCAGGGGACAGCTTAGGAACAAATAAATTGCTGCCCAGCCCAGAAAAGGAAGTGACTCACTCTGCCTGAAGGAATCAGGGATAGTGTCCCAGAGGAGACATTAATTGATATGACTGAGGGGATGAGTAAGAGCTTCTCTTAAAACAACGGGGAGGACAGACCTTTTGCAAAGCAGCTTCTTCCAACGTGATCCACTGCAGCCCTGTGCTTTCAATCGTGACTCAATATTCCTGATGAATTAATAAGACTGAAATGACTAACCAGTAACTTGGTTGAAAGGAAGTGAACCCCAACTCTTGTCTATTCTACTGTGCTTCAAATAATTTGAGACCTCAACAAATGTCCTTCTGCATAAGAACCTATTTCATGATGTGACATTCTTGCAAAGCCTTAAAGCTACTTCTTCCATTACTTGCTTGATCCTAACGTTTTGGGGAGTGCTTCATTCTATTGGCATCTTCCAAGCAGAGATTTCTTTGTAATGATCAGTCTGTGACAATGCTTGAATAGACTTGTTGCCTTAAGAGTAGGTTTGATTTTACTGATTTTCTTATAATGCTTGTAATTGTTCCAGGTTGCTGGAGCTTTTCTCTTTCCTTCCTTTTGTATTTCCTAATCGTTTTACATCTCACAGGAAAAAAAATCTGTCTGTGGCTTGCTGATCTTTTCCTTCATTAAGAATTTATGTTGTAAGATAAGCTTGGTGAAAAAAGTCAAAACTCTATTACCAAAGATTTCATTATGCCCTATGATATATGTTTCTCTATCATGAAAACACTACCAAATGCCTTTGTCCTTCACTTCATGAACAATTGTACTCTTTGGAGGAGAAATACATTCAGTCAGTATTTTCATTCCAATGGTGTGTTACTAGTGTTTGGAACAGAACATTTAAACTTGGTTATGTGATCCTCTTTGTCCTTCTCAGTGGCTCTGCATTATTCCCTATGAAATGAGAAGCCACCCAAGATCAGTGCAAAAACCTTGAGGAGTAGCATCCCTTCCTATGCACGGATTCATTCAGCAAAAATGTACTGAACACAAACAAAATGCTGAGTAGGTTGTCAATTACTGGGACTAAGTAAAGAACAAACTCCAGGTTTCCTGCTGCTAAAACAAGCTGAAAACGTACAGGGGATCATGGCCCATCAAAGCCCTCAGCTGTGATGCTGCACGGGACTCGATTCAGACCAGGGCTTTATGTGTGTGAGTTCAAATCCCAGTTTTGCTCTAATGTGAGAGACCTCAGACAAATTACATGACCTGAGTTTCAACTCAGTACTTGCCTCCAGACTTTTGTGAATACTAAAAGAAATACTGCAGGTACAGTGCTAATCAGAGTCTCAGGTACACAGTACGTACTAAATAAATTATAGCTCTAGACATTACTGATCTTCCCTCATTTACAGATAAAAAACAAGTGTAAAAAATGCATAAACAGAAACTTCACTTAAGTCACAAAGCCAGGAGAGGGCGCTCTCACGCCCTACATTGATCTTGTAACTGAATGGGAAGAACTGTTTATAATAGCTCAACCAACTTCCTCTTCTCTATAAAAGAGTTTCCTCTCCTTTATCTCTTGGGACTTGGGTGTGGTTTGCCATTAATCTACGGATCCCAAATTGCAATTCTTTGTTGTTCCCGAATAAACCTGTTTTGGTTTCCAATAAATGTTTGCTGACTGAAGTCAGTCCAAATATTCCACCCCGTTTAATCAGTTGATACAACATTAGACATTAAACTGAGGATTTCCAACTTAAGTTGGGGGAGTTAAAAGGGTATTTGGGGGTGGGGGGAGATGAGTGCATAACTTGTGTATTACAGTCCAAATCTCTCACATTAACACCAACCTCAAATTATTTCCATTCATGTAGAGTTAAGATGATGATTTTAAAAAGCAGGCTGCAAATCCACTGTTATTCCAAAATTTCCATTTCTGATCAAAGAAAATACAACAAAGATGATGAATCAGAAGGTAGTTCTTGGTGAATCAGGTTGCGTCTTCCATTATTTAGGCCCAGATTCATCTTATATTATTTAGGCCCAGCTTGCACTTATAGTAGGATGAGCAGACAGACCTTTCATGATGCAAAATGTACAGCATGCTAAGAACAGGAAATTCTATGTCCATGTAGGTAATCACCTCAACAGGCACTGGGTATCAGAAATGAAACAAACTGAACTCAGCTGAACTAATAAAATGAATCAAATGACCCAAAATGCTGATAATATTACATAGCAGTAGGTTTCAACATGAGGCACAGAGGGGTGCTGTGAGCAAAGTCTCTGTGGAAGTCTAGAATAACTTTGTTTAAAGCAGATCCTGTCAAATATATCATATAAAAAATTTAGGTGCTGACTGTGGTTTATAGAATTCTCCTTTTTTGAAAGTTGATATTTACCATCACCCTGATAAATGCCTCTTTGTAGTCTATTCATCCCCTGTTGGCCCATACCTCCCACCTCTAATATTTATTGCATAAAGGAATGTTTCTCAGACTATTCAAAGATAAATTTCTTCATTGATAGAGGGTTTTCCTACTATTATGTGCCTATCTAGCCTCAGCCAACAATTTATTACCAGTTGAAAAAGGAGACAATGAGGTAAAAGACTACTTTGTTTTTATGGCCATTTCTATATTTCTTAAAGAGTAAGAGCCTTTATAAAAGAAATTTATCCTGAAAGTACATGAGCCACCATTCATTTGGAGTAAAATGTTGTTATAAAAATATTGAAAAGAAAATCAAATTCTATGAGGCTGTCACTCTGTTTTACTACCAAATGCTATTAAAATCCCCACCCAGTTACTTTCTGCCCATTACTATCTAAAATAGTGCTGTGAGCCTACAAATAGAACTTCCTCTGATCATCACAGATATTATCTAGAATCAACATATTGCATTAGAATATAAGGTCCTAACTCCACTTTCATTAAGGGAAGCCCTCTCTACTGAATAAGATGAATTCTTATAAGCCTTGAAGTATACAGTGTGGTATAATGGTGAGGATATTAGAATAAGAGTCAGAAAACATCAGCTTTTGTCCCAGGTGTGTCCCTAGCATACTTTGTTACCTTGGGCAAGTTATTTAAGTTCTCTGTGCCTCTTTTTCCTAATGTGCATAATGGGAGTTTAGATTAAATGACATCCAAGGTCCTTTTGTTTAGGTTCTATGTTATTTGAGTCTATATTTACCAACCAGTACAAACTTCTAGGTACCACCTTCCCAACATCACATCCACCACCAAGTAACATATTTTCTGTACTGCCTGCACACATGCTTTAGTGAGCAGTCTCCAAAGCAAGATAAATCAACTGAGTGACATCATTTGAGAACATAAAGTTTTAGTACTGACAAAAGGTGACTTACAAATAGCCATTTGAAGTCCATCTCACAATTAGTAATGGGTTATTCCCCAATTGCTGGATAAAATAAGCAGATCTTTAGCAAAAATCCACAGATTTCTTTGTTCTTCCAATTCATAGCATAAAGACCTTACACATCAAAGTTTATTCCTAAGTACTGTTTGTTTAATTTCATTCTCAATCTTCTACTTGCTAGCATCTACAAATGCAATAGACGTTTGTATATTAATCTAGTACCCTGTGACCTTGCTAAATCCACTTATCAGTTCTAATATTTTTTGTATATTCCTTAGGGTTTTCTATAAATTTGACCCTGTCATCTCAAATAAAAACAGAATTACTTCTTCCTTTCCCCCACTTACTTTATTGCACCAGCAGTTTTCCAGGTCAATGTTAAATAAAGGTGGTGAGAGTGAAAATCTTTTCTTGATCCTGATATTAGATAGGACACATTCAGTCTTTCATCCTTAGGCATAGTCGATTTATTGCATTCTTACCCGATTCTTCCGTCTTCACTCTATCTACAACCTTTTCAATATAATCTTATGGTACCCTACTACTCGGAGTCTGGCCCTAGCCATCTAACTAACCTTAGCCAATGGGGTTTAAATAGATATGATTCAAGAAAAGCTTCAAAAGAGTGCTTATGCATTTTCACTTGCTCTCTTACCCCCTCGTATTTTAATAAACAATGTCTGAGCTAGCCTTCTAGAAATAACAGACATGTGGAGCAGAGCCAAGTTAACCCAAACATCAATGCCAAGTCTGACACAGATCAACCTCATCATCCAAAGACCTCCACACGTATGAGCAAGCCCAGCCCAAAACAGCCAAACCACCCAGTCAAGCTGCAGCCAAGTGCAGGTTTATGAGCAAGTTCATGAGATTACGTGCACAAGGTCAGAGTAGCTGAAGCTTGCAAATACCTCTATTGCTCTCGCAGGGGTCTCCAAACTTTTCAGCCCGAGGGCCGCATTAACTATCAAACAGTAGTTTGGGGCCAACTACACACTCGAGGTCCAAATAAAAAAGAATCGAAACATAGATGTTGTTTTTAATTATTTATTTAATATTATTTTATTCAGATAAAAAGGTCTCCACGGGCCGGATGAGAGGGCCTCGGCCCGCGGGCTGTAGTTTGGAGACCCCTGCATGGCACTGGAATATTATGGTTGTCTGTGATGCAATATTATGGCACTACATAACTGATATGGTAGATTAGAATCAACCTGTGTAAATCCCATTTTATTCAACCCAAGAATACCAGTTACTAGTCATCTGAAACTCTTCTGTCTTCTCAAAGCATCAAACATGGCCCTATTCTGCAACTGTTTCAAAGAAAAAGGCATGAGTCATTAACACCTCAGCTTAAATAAATGTTTCCCATTCAGAGGTTTCCTGTACTAATACTTAGTGTCCCTGAAAACAGCATTCATAGGTGTGCAGCAGTAGGCAGGAATGCGTGGTTGGAGGGAACCAGGATTTGGTAATACCAAATAAATTGGACCTATCGTTATGTGCCAAGAGTGCTTGTCACCTGCCACATTTCTTTCTCCAGCAGTCCCACTTCTTTGTGCTCCATCATGAGAGGAGTCTTGGCAATGAAAATGTGATATCCCTCCTGCAATTCCAATTTCACAGTCGAATGAGGAACAAGCAGAGAGCATCCTAAGAAAGGCATGACAAGCATGGCTGATGGGGGAGCCCAGTCATTTATTCTGCATCCCTGTCACATTAAACAACAAAAACCTTTTTTTTTTTTTTTTTTTGAGAGTGGGCTTCGAGTCTTGATGAGGTACCAGAAACAGGCTTTAACTT
>PVKE010013768.1:0-36024 GCA_004027555.1 Craseonycteris thonglongyai
AAACATTATTTTCTGCTCAAACTGTAATGAAAAGAATAAATAATTGACATACAACTGTTTCCTAGATCCAAAATTTGTGATTTCTTCTCTTTTATAAGAAATGACAGGTCTTTATGCCCTTCAATTAGCAAGTGCTGAATACTTAGTTTGCACTTAATTTATCCTCACTAACTGACTGATTGATGTGAAATAACACACAATAAAATAAACCAGTCTCCAAATCTTATTTCTAACAGGCAACTGATAGAGAAAACCTGGTAGTAAAGCAAGAGATATACTTACAACCACTCCTCTCTTTTCTAGTTCTTGGAATATATGTTTTATTGGAACGGAAAATGTTAATGTTAGCTGACAGCCACGATCCTCTATACGGGATGGGGTGATTATGTTCACAATTGGTTTCTTGGTTCCTGCTTGGTCTTTGCCATAGTAATGGTTAATCATGTATTCCAGATAACCAGTTAGCAAAATAGACTTTCTTCTCAATGCTTTCATAGTTGCTTTCTTGAAAATCTGTAGAAAGAGAAACAATCAGATTAACAATATCTTTACAGTTTGCAAAAATTAACTGTAAATCATACACAAGAAAGAAAATGACCACTTCTAACCCCTCCAATAATCATCTCTTTTTAAAGTCATTTTTATAAAAACAAGTCCTCTTTTAAATTCTTTGCCATTCAAAACTCAATGCAAAGTTTTTATATCAGAAAAACTGAACTAATAAACAATATTTGCAAAAAAATAAAATAGTTAAAAATATTTCTTAAATTAGCTTAGTCTAATTAGTATAAGTATCCCTTAATAAATATCATAAAATTTAAACTTTTCTCCCAAACCAGTTTTTAACAATGATAATCAAGATTTTTTACTATTACAATATAAAATTTGATTTATCCACAACACAATGCAATAGAAGCTAAATGTGTGCACATATGTGGAAGACAGTGTTACCAATATGAGTTCTAATTAGTTTCCCAATTCCTAAATCTCACCCAGTTTAATAGTAAGAAAACAAATAGGTAAATAATAAAGCTAAGTTTTGTCAGACAGTGAAGCAAAAATTGCTAGATAATTAATTTATTAGTACTGAAGTATTTGGGCTTTCTTCTGTCTTTCATCTTTCATCATTTTTTTTCCCTGTTAAACTTTAGCACTGGTCTGACAATACTTCAATTTGCTGCCTGAGGTGTCTTATATTAAGATGAGTGACAAGGGTACACAATAACTGGTGTAGGAACATTAGAGGTCAGAACAGACATGCTTTTCTAGCTTATCTCTTAAGGTCAAGCAGAGTTTAAAAATACATCCTACATATAAGAACGGAATGAACTGCAATCAGAGTGTGATGCACTGGCATGCCACTTAATGTCCTTTTTCTATATCATGTTATGCCACAGAACTAAGATAGGATCATTCAGTGACATGTGGACTTTATTAAGTCCATGAAAAAAGTTATATCTGTCTATATGTATATATGTGTGGGCAGGCATTCTATTAATAATAAAACTCAAACCATTGGGCATGCATTTTCTTGAACTTTATTGCATGGAGGCTATAGATTTGGCTGAAGGAAAGGAAGGGAGTTGTACTGAAGGTAATAGTTTCTAAGGAGGGGAAAAGACACAGAGGATAGGATTGTGTCTGTCTCTCTCGCCAACTAGACCTCACAAATTATAGCTGCAGCCTAGGAAAAGATCAGCTGCAAATAGAAGCCGATGTTTTTGTTTTGAAAGACATCTGACCAACTAATGTCACCCCAATAAAGTTAACAATAAAAAAATAATAATAATAAAAATAAAAATACAATAATAAAAAAAAAGGCATCTGAGAGCTGCAGTGAAAATAATATAGTAGTCCCCTTTTTTCCAGGGCTTCACTTTTTATGGTTTCAGTTGCCCTCAGTCCACCCAGTTCCAAAAATATTAAATGAAATATCCCAGGTATAAACAATTCATAACTTTTAAAATGCATGATGGAATCTCTCACAGTTCTGTTCCATCCCACTCGGGCCATGAATCACCCCTTTGTCCAGCAAATCCACACTGTACATTCCTGCCTCTTAGTCACTTAGTTGTGGTCCCGGTTATCAAACTGACTGTGACTATATCACAGAGCATGTATTGAAATTACCCCTATTTTACTTATTAATGACCACAAAGCACAAGAGTAGTGATGCTGGCAATTCAGATATGCTAAAAAGAAGTTATAAAGTGTTTCCTTTAAGTGAAAAGGTAAAAGTTCTCTACTTAATAAAGGAAGAAAGCGAATTGTGTGCTAAGGTAGCAAACAATCTCCAGTAAGAATGAATATTCTATCTGTGAAATTGTAAATGAGTACAGTACAAGATGTTTTGAGACAGACCACATTCACCTAACTTTTCAAATAGTATATATTGTTCTAATTTATTAGATACTTTTGTTTATTTCTTATTGTGCCTAATTGAAAAGTAAATTTCATTATAGGCATGTATACGTAGAAAAAAAATTGTAACTTTGGGGTTCAATATTATCTGTGGTTTCAGGTGTTGGAGGTCTTAAAAATGTCTTGAAAGGGGTTACTACTGTACTGTTTCGGACTCAGGTAACCCTGGTGACTTCAGTTTGGTAGAAGGCATCTCTTCATTTCCTTGTATAAGACAAATGTAAGCAGATCTGGCACAATGAGGACTCAAGGGCACACCTCCAAGTTTTGGAACGAATGAGTTTAGTTCCTGATATTCTCACAGAGGACAGGAGCAGAGGCTGGTAAGATACTTCCAACCCATGTTTTGACGGCCAGGTTTGGAATTTGAAATATGAGTAAATCTTTTCCAGCTTCTCTCTGGAGATTAATAACTACTTGACAAAATTTTAATTAAGTAATTCTGAATTTTTTTCTGGTTCTCATATGGGCCCCAGAAGATGCAGATGAACGTAATGTGTGAAGTGGCGCTTTTAATGACTATTTGTGTTCATGGGTGAATAAAACTAGGGGATATTACTTAAGTTCTCAGTCTTTTTATAGCCAATGTTGCTCTTGAACATTTATCTTTATAACTAGAAACCAATTTTTTATGACAAATATCTCAATTTTAATATATTGTTATTCTCTGTTAACAGCAAAATAACTTTTAAATATAAAGGTATTTTCCACATTACAACCACAAGGGCAGTTGAATTCTGAAGCACTCATATTCTTCCTGCAGAGTGTAAAAGTCTCCTCTAAGGCATCACATAAAAATATTAAGAGGGGCTAATTAGAAGGAGTTAACAAGAAAATGAAATAAATATTATTGGTTTTTTTTTCTTCTCATTATTTCTGTAAATACTGAGAAAAATCATTTTATTTTAAAAATTGAAAAAAATGAAAAGTGTAGTTTGAAAATATTCAGTTTATAACAAAATTCTTGGCAGAACTTCAACTACTTGGGTTATTTTAAGTAAAATGAATGTAAAACTAGAAAAGTCAGATAAGTTTAAATGGAAAAATAAGTATAGTGTGATGTTTTCAATTATATTTTTTTCTCTTATATTCTTAAAATCGTCTTTCTGATAACTTTCTGAGGAAATACATAGTACATTTCTTCTGACTTGCCATGTATTTTAATTGAATCCTCTAATTTTGTATTTTGAAGCTATTTACCGGTATTTCATTATAAATTCATGTACCAAAAAGTTCTAAAAACTGTCTATATACTGCTACAAACAAATATGACCTTTCAAAATACAATAAGTATTATTTAATTTCAAGTTAGTAACTGAATGATTAAGGTACCTCTGAAGTAATCTGGTCAAAACATCTTCATTTAAAAATTGAGGTAAATCAATTAAAGAGTAGTTGTCACTTTCTTAAGCCACACTTAATGTCCCCATGAGGGATGGAGTATTTGCCACCTGGTTCCTACCCTAGCACTCTTTCCCTTGATCCACAATATTTAAAAAATGTGTAAATGTTTAAGAGGGAACAATATAAAGAAAAAACAGTTTGAAAATGATTATCAGGTACAGTTTTAATGGTATCAATCAAATGAATATATAATTATAAATAAGGCCATATTACTCTTTTTAATAATCATATTGCAAATCTGAGATCATATTTATGCACTGGTACACTGATTCTTCTAAAATCTCTCCTCTTGTTGACATTTGACTATGTAGAATACTTTTCAAAAGGGAAGTAGAGACAAAAAGAAAGGTAGTTGATTCATGTGTTTATTTCTTTCATTTACTCAAACTTCAACTACCTAGCTCCCAGACGCAATACTTTTATACAAATAAGGTCAGTAAAACATAGTTAATTTACTGATGCTCACTCATATGGCAAACTCAGAAACTTCTAAAGAGTAGAACATTTTTAACAGTTAGGTACAGAATAGGAAGCAGTGAAATGTTTTTTAATTTCAGAATTTTGCAAGTTGTAATGGAAACATAAATTTCTTGACACACTTTCTATGACATAAGATTTAGTTCCCTAAATAAAACTTTGTTAGAACATAGCCTAAACAGTGAATTATTTGAGTGGGGTATTTCCAAGAGGCCCCAGAGAAATACTTAGGAGATAAGGAACGTCGGAGAAGTGTTTATCCCTCTTCTTATATCTCCTAGGGTCCATTTGCTAGGTTTAAGTTTAGCTATTAAAAGAAAAAATAAATCAGTATTCAGATTGTAACTGATAATAAAAATTTATCTAGGTGACTCTAGTACAGTGTGGTGGGAAACTATTTGATAGGGAAAATAAGAATCTGACTCTTCTTCCCAAGGCATAAGGAGTAAATATTAGAAGAGTCCACCCCCTGCAGAAATATACCAAAGTGAGAATGTTTAAAATAAATTTCTAGATATTGTTGAGAAGTCATTTGCAAAGATAAGAAAATTCAAAGGAAATAACTTTAAGTGATAGTTCTCTCTAAGGTATGTTGCCTTTATTTTGTAAGGTAACTCATTTTCTCCCTGAGAGAAGCTTGCAAAGTGAGTAAAACTTTACTTTGTTTAAAATGTCTAACAGAAGTGTTTCTTTAAATAAATATTATAACAATTCATATATTATTATTTAATATGCTAAGCAATTAAAAAAATGTATCACTGAACAATCTTGTTACTGGGTCTATTTCAACTTAAAAAAATAAAACCTGACAAAAACTAAAAACAGCACAAGCTCCATCTAGTGGTTAAACTGAGTAGGTGCTCTTTAAATTGCAATAAAATGGCAGAAGTTGATTTCCACAATATAGCAGTGAAGTTGTATAACAGAGGGACTCCACGCTGCCATCTTGTGGTTACAATGAGAATCTGCTACGAATGGTAACAATTCTAGAATTTAGGTTCAGAAGAGATTTTGAAAGTGTTCCAGTCATTCATGCTGGAATACTCCACAGCGGGATTTCCTAAAATATCATAAACTAGATTGTTTTAGGAGGCTTTTAATTTTAAAATGTCAAATTTTTATTTGAATATTATATATATATATTTTTTCTTAAAATATATTTTAGTTCAATGTGTATATATGATACATATGTCCTTAACACATATTAATATTATTGCAAAAGTATTATTATTACCAAAATACATTATGTAAATAACTTTAGTCTCACCCTGAAATTAATTAATATCCAAATAATTAGAATATATAGAAAGATAAATGTAGATAAATATCAAGATATATAGAAATAGACAGATATTAATATGTAGAAAAACAAACTGGCTCATTGGATATTATTATTTAGGGTAAGACTAACTTTATTTTAAGTAGAAATATGAATAAACTTAAAGAAAAATACTGAGCTAGAAAATATACATGGATATAATGACATAGAAACCCCAATTAAAAAAAAAAATCACCATACTTCGTGGGATAATTTTTTACTCTTTGAAGTTAGTCTTCCTATAGCTTTGTCACACAGAACTTCTCAGTTCACTGATTCACAGAACTAGATGAGTTCTCAATAATCACAACAATGTCTGATACACACTTTCTTCATATATGTTGAATGATTGCTTGAGAAATCAATACTGTATGGTTATTTTGTATATTGAGAGACTAATACAAGATTAAATAATTTATGAACTAAAAATGTCTCCCTAGGTCTGTTTTATTTAACATTTATTATGTGCCAACAATGTGCCACACATTCTGCTAGGGGCTGGAGATATAGATAAATGGTGACCATTATCACACAGTCACTGTCCTAAAGGAGAATACTACCCTTGGCACATTGTTTATACACAGAGCACATTTATAATCTTGCCTATTAGCAGAGCAAGTTCTATAACATATCACAATTGGGTAAAGAAAAGGGTAAAGATGTGGGAAGGTTGAAGCATAGATCACTTACCTCTAAACTAGCTTGCAAGGGACAGACCAACAAAATGGGTGGATTTGAAATTCGAAATCCATTGGCCCCAGCGATTAACTGCAATTCTGAAATATCAATATGTCATTTTTATGGAATGCATCTTAAAAAGTGATCTTTACAGATTTTTAATAACAGTAAAGTAGTAGAAAGAAAAATAATAAGATCTAAAAACTTTTATACTTAAGATTTCTGAGATACTTTTTTTGTCTTCACCTGCAATGTCTATTTCTTCTGTCCCACCTTTTCAACACTCTACCAAACACTAGAGTCCTTACATACAAGATAAAAATGACCGAGAAGCTTCTCTGGACTCTATCCTGTGCCTTTCAATTCCTAAGCAAGTTTTTTGTTTGTTTGTTTTGTTCAGCTCCATGCTTTGCTTTATTATTATGAAACTATGTCAATGAGAGAAAAACATCAGGATTTACGTGGCTTGTTATTGTAATGTTGCCCAAAGGCAGATGTACAAAAGAAATGGCCTATGAAAGTGATTTTTAACACTAGGATTATTAGGTCAAGTGGCTTCTCTTAGGAAGGGTGGGGGTAAAAAATAATCTGCCTAAGTATTATATATTAAGAAGGTGAAGTAAGACCAAATATTATCCTAATTAGAATTAATTTGATTGAATAGAACACTAAGCCCAATACAGTTAAGATTGCTTATTAGAGATCAAATTAAAACTGACTAAAAGAACTTTAGAATATTCTGGGTCTTTAGAGATTCATCTAATCCAAGATTAAGCAAACTACGTCTTGTGTGCCAAATGTGGCCCACTACTGGTTTTTATAAATAAAGTTTTATTGTAACATAGTTACACTCATTCATTTATATATCTCTATGACTGCTTTACGGATACAACGGCTCAATTGAATATTTGCCAGAGAGACAGTATAGCCCCAAAAGCTTAAAATATCTCCTGTCTGGCCCTTCACAGAAAAATTTTGCTCTAGATCTAATCTTATTCCCTTATTTAAAGATACAATCTACCACAAATAATTTAAGTACCTGGCATAATGACAGAGCTAATCAATTTGGCAGCCAAGATAAAACACGAATTTCCTGATTTGACTGGAAGAGTAAGACTATCTTAATTCTTTGCACCTTGATTGTTGCAAATATGAGTATATTTAAAATAGTATCTCAGGGTTGGAAGCAATCTGAAGAATCAAGTTTATTTAAGTTGACCTTTCAAAACCCTTATGAAACTTTCTGTATCCCATATGATCGAAGAATAGCGTCACTGAGGAAAAGAAGAAGGGCTGTTTGAGAGCACCCTGTGCAAGGTGTACTTTCATTCCTACCTCCTGGGATATAAGCACTACTGTTTAGTAAGTGGCAAAAACTACGAAAGGAAGAAAATCTGGGAGAAGAGAGGGACAAAAATGAACATTTTTTAAATAACACTACTATGTGATACTTGGTATACAGCTTTGAATTTGTCTTACCTTCAACCCAAATCCTGAAACATATTATTAGCATTAAATACGTGATAATAATTTGTTTTAAAAGATGATATAATTTGTACAGCATCACAAAACTACTAAGCAGCAAGGTAGGTTTAACACTGACATCTCTCTGTGCCTGACTCCATGCCAAAAATTCCTTCTTTTCCTCACTGCCTGATATTTTGGATACTCTGTATTGTAGAAATCTCTATCCCTTAAATTAGATTTCACTTCCTCTATCTCTCTACAAAAGAATAGACTCAACATCATGGTAAAATCTATAAGCACATAGTTTTACACTGGGGAAATGTCACTTCTTATTTTAAAAATTCTCAGTGACATTTGCAAAGTGTACTCTCTATGAGACATGTATATTATATACCATACAAAGAGAGATAAAAATTAGAGTAAAGTTAAAATAAAATAACATGAAGTAAATTTGAATACTTACTATTATCCATTTTAAATCTGGTGCTGAGTTCATGGCCAAACCACCCCACTAACCTAAAATATAAGTAACATTGAATATTTTAGCCTATAAAAATAAGCACAATTAATATAGAAATCTGGGGCAAGCACATTGAAGCCATTTGTGATAAGAGCCATCAAATACTTAAGTATGTAAATGTTATACGATATCCTAACTCAATATTTATAACCTATCAAGAATAAAGATAAAATTAATTTATTCATATTACTAACTATAATCATTTGTGAAGTTAAATCATTTGAAGGACTATATTTGATTACGTTTTTATTTAAAATGAAATGAAAAAATGGTGAGTTTATTTTTAGATTTTTAAACAAAGGTAAAAGATCAACAAAGAAAGTCAATTGATACCTAAATATAAATGGTATAAAAATAATGTATATTTTGTTGAAAATGTTTAAATAATTTTATAAAGACATTGGTTACCTTCATACTTTAATAATGTTAATTGGTCCAACATAAAATACAAAATATGTAGAAAAAATCATGTACATGAGTGTGCATATTAGATGAAAAAAATTACAAAATGAATTAAACAAAAGTATAACATTTGAAAAAAGAATAGAATATAGAATAGTCCTGATAATCAATTCTCCCTAAGTACATTTTTTAGTTTTAATGTATATATGTATGTGTGTGTATATATACACACACAGTTTTCTTTGGAATGTTATAAATGTTTTCAAGTTTATACAGTATATATGAGTGAAAATAATACATTTTAAAATAGAACAGTATAGGGCGGGGGTGGCGAACCAGTGGCACGCGTGCCCAAAGTGGCACGTGGAGCAATTATTTCAGCACACGGAGCTGTGAATACCATTTAAAAAATCATTGTTTATGCTCTTACAGACATAAAAATAATCAATACCTCTATCTCACTCAATGGGTTGGCATGCGAGTCGAGCGAGTATACTCTTATTTCATAAACTTTGGCACTCAATCGCCAAAAGGTTCGCCACCCCTGGAGGGGAAGCTGGGATGGCTCAGTGGGTTAAGTGCTCGTGTTACAGCCCTGGAGACCAAGGATCAAATCCTGGCCCTGACCCAGGCGGACCCATATGCTGAACTGGGGTGTGCCCCCAGTTCAGTTCTTGCTGGGGCCTATGAGGGAGGCTCCCAGCCCAGTTTCTGCCCTGCGCAGCCCTGCACCCACCTGCGGAGTGAAACTATATGGAAAACTAATGCTGTCAACTATGGAGACGGCTTTGGGCTCTCCCCCTTCTCTCTCTCTGTCAAAAAACAATAAAAATAAATCCTAAAATAAGTAAATATATAAATAATAAAATAGAGGAGTATAAAAATGATTGTACTATATTTCATAGAGCATATAACAAAATTTATTTAATGAATGAACATTGTACTGGTTAAAGAAACACCAGGAAAGCAAATGGAATATGACAGAAAACATAAAAAAAGACCTCAGATCATATAAACAATTTAAGAAGCCATAACTATGACATTTCAAAAAAATGCAAAAAAGAAGAAAATATAGTCAAGTATTTATATGTTTTTATAAGAAATATTACTTTCTAACTATGAACCCAAAGGACAGATATCTAAACTTATCAATAGGTTTATAAACATCTACAATTCTGTATGAAAAAGACAGGAGAGCCAATGGTGAGAAGGGTGTGTGTGACTCACCGGATCTTAGTTTTCAGCAAGTTTTTCATCGTAAAAAGGGCAATGCACCAAAAGCTACACAACCATAGAGCATATAAAAGGGCATTTTATAAAAGAAGAAATGCAAACATCCTACAAATTCAGGAAAAATGCATAATTAAAAATGTGAAATAACATAAAGATGAGCCCATATTTCACATACCAAATAGGCAAAATCATTGAAAAATTATGATGCCTATTATCATCAAGAATTCAAAGAAAAGAAAATGAGCCCTCTGTCTAATCATAAGAATAGTAAAATAATAAAACAATTATAGAGTATAATTTGAGAATATATGTAAAAAAAGTGTAATTTTATGTCTTAGTACTTTTGTTCTTTCCAATTTATGCAGGGCTATTTGATCACATGTCTTGGAGTACACTAAAATTTCTGTGCTAGTACAATTAGAACAATGTTGTTTATGTGTCAAAGCAACCTAAAATACCTTATAACAGAGAAATCATAAAATAGATCATACTAGTTTCATATGATGAGATACTGTCTAACTGTTATAAAATTTTTATTTAAAAGAATATTCAAACAATAGGATATGGAGATCACTATATTTAGAGCACTATTCAGATCTGGAATAAAATATAATGAATGCACTTATATATAACTCTGGCCAAAGTATTAAAATTTTAAGTTTCTGCCTTATTCATGTCTGTTTTCCAGAAATTTCTAAAGAGCATGTGTTATAATTGCATCAGAGAAAAGTTCCAATTACTATTTTGACCCATATTCACTAGCCCAAACTTTTTTACATTCTAAAAACCAGCATTATTTGTACATTATATATATGTATATCTATATATTTATAGATATATATCTATATAGAGAGAATTAGCAAAGTCTGATTAATTATATAAAGTAATTAAACTTTTTACCCTACCACTTTAAAATATTACATAGCTTCTCTTTAAAGGAAAAAATAATAGCCTATTAGCCCAATGATACCTTTTAAACCTCATTGATAATATTTCTTCTCATTTTAAACCATGCATTCTTAAAACCTATCAAAGGTTTTGAGACCCTTTTTTTTTCTTTTTTTTCCCCCTGAAATACTGACATAGATACAAGCTGTATAAGAGACATTAAAGAAAAGAATCAGAGTGGTGGGCAGAGTAGCAAAACCTCAAGTGATATAATCTAAGAAAGTTCCAGTGAAAATATATACTTTCTAAAGTAAAGGCAAGATTTTTCAATTTGAATTTCAAAAGCTACATTATTGATGCAACCTTAGGTAAAGAAAAGGGTGAGAAGGGTCACTTTCAAGAAGACTGCTATATTAGGTCTTACACAGAAAAGGTGGGCAAGTGTATAAAGAAGTCAGAAGAGTCCTAATAGTTGGAAGTGGTCGGAGAATGAGAAACCCAAAAGGCTATCCTGTCTCCTCGCCTAGTCTCCTGTTTAGGTATCTGTCTCAAATTTCTAATCCAGGAAAATTCAACTCATTCAGTGATGAGCAATTAAAAAGGAATTAGCTATTGTACTACTGCAAATATTCTCCATAAAAACTGTAAAAATAGCAAAATTGATCCACAGATGAAAATGACACACTAGAATGTAAAGCAAGTGAATAAATAAATAAAAACACATAAAATAAAATAACATTTTATATGATGGAAAAATACTAAGTAGAAATACAAGTCTGGTTTGGCAATAGGAAGAATAAAAAATAAGCCTGCAGAAACCAAAAATAAAAAATTAGAAAAGAAAAATAAAAACATAAAAGGGGAAACATTTAGAAGGAATGCACAGAAATCAGGGAACTATAAAAAAGAAAAAAAACCCACAAAAAAACCAGCAAGAGGCACTGGATAGTTGTGTAGAAAAATAAACAAAAGGCAAAAGAAAAAAAGATTGACAATGGTTATAGAGAAAATTATAATAAACAGACAAAAAATTCAATCATAACCAAAATAAGCTTCCAACAAAGAAAAGCAAATACAAACTAATTAACAAACAAAAAGAACTTTAAAAAAAGTTAGAATTCAAGACAACTTTGGTTAAATAAAAAACGATTTGAATATACGTATAGAAAAACTCCAATATTGTCTGAGTAAGTTGGGGAGAAATAACCCAGAGTTGGTAATTGTATTTCCAGCTTATTAAAGTTACTGGATCCTAAGAATGAGGAAAAAAAAATTGTGGTTCCAGGCAAAAGAACATGAAGACAGAATAAAGTAAAAAACATAAGATTGGCTTCAAAGTTATATAATGCAACCATTTAATGACAAAGAATAATGTAGAAATACCTATAAAATACTCAAGGGAAGAAAAATAAAGCATAATGGTTACTGGTGTTCATCAAGCAAAAGTTCAGTTAATATTTTTTATGATGAATTCTTCGTGAAAATCTACTTGAGGATGAACAAAAATTAGCCAAGACATGACTGGGGAAATTATGACAAAAAGATGTGTGGTGACTATTGAATGTATTTAATTATAGGACTAATACAAAACAAATGTGTGGATTAAGGTGACAGAACATAATAAAAAAATGTTATGTGACAATGTAAAAATTAACAATCGGCAAAATGGGGGAAATAAAGTAATTTTAATTATATCTATAATTTAAACTTGATAAGTCAAGTAATAAAAGTATAATCAGATCTAAGAATGGAAAATAAACACCAAGGAAGTCAAAACTGACTATAGGGTGATGGGAAGAAAGGCAGAAGGAAGCAAAACCTGCTAAATCTATTATTACTCATGGGAAAAACTAATAAAAAAAAGATATTAAATTAAAATCTTAAAAAATATCCAAGCAACTATTAACTGAAAAACAATAAGCAGGGGAAGCCAGCATGGCTCAGCAGTGGGATGGGCGCTTGCTTTGCAGTCCCAGAGACCAAGGATCAAGTCCCAGCCCTGGCCCATGTAGACCTGTATGCCAAACTGGGGTGTGCTTCCCATGCAGGAGGCCCCCAGTTTGAGCCCCTGGCTCAAGAAGCATGCCTCCCATACAAGAGGCCCCTGGCTTGGTTCCTGCTCTGTGCAGCCCCCCGCCCACCTGTGTGGAACAAAACCATGTCAAAAGCTGATGATGCACAACTATGGAAACTGCTCTGAGCCCTCATCTTTCTCTCTGTCTCTGTCAAAACAATAAAATAAATCTTTAAGAAAAAGCAATAAGGAAACAAAAAAATTCATGTTGAAAAACGTTAAGCTCTAAAAACAGAAAATATGACATTAAATGACATTTAATTAAGACCAGACATAGCTGTCAGAACAATTAATGTCAATAGGTTTAATTCATATACCAAAAGGCAAAGCTATCCTATTGCACCACAAATTGAAAAGACTCTGTTAAAATAGGTGATGCAGAAAGAAAATAAAATGATCAGAAGTATAATTGAAAAATGCAAAATAAAGCAAGTGTAGATGCAATCTTTATGTCAGACAAGATGGCTTTCAAACCAAAAAGAATTAAATGTTTAGAATAAGAACATTTTATTATGTTAATTAAGATGATTCACAATAAAGAAGAAGACAGTTATGGATTTCTACACATCACAGGAACAGCCATATTTATAAAGCAAACATTACAGAAGCTACAAGGAGAAAGAAATATCCTGGAATAGAAATATTTTATTAACTTCTCTGAGTCTACAACCAATCAAGTTGACAAAAATATCAATGAAGAAGGTAAATCTAATTGACAAATCTTTAATGCTTTCTTCTGAAATAAAGATTATAGCTTTTTTTAGAAGTGTTAAAAAATAGTGCATAAAACTAACTACAGTAAAGCCTTAATATTTCCAAAATAGATATATTTATTGGTGACTATATTTTCTGAATACAATTCAATAAGACTAGTAATTAGTAAGAAACTCAGGGGGGTAAAAAGACTCAATTATCTGGCAAATTAAAATAAAATTGGTCTCAAATTACGTTTAAGATCTCACTGAAGAGGATAGTTTGTTTGTTTTTTAGAATAATGAAAACACTATGGATAAATATATTTGGGATATTACTAGAAAAGGGCATAAATAAAAATTCATAGCCTTAGGTTTCAGAGCAATATAACATTTTAAATGAGAGCAAATAAATCAATGACTAAAAACTTATAAAGAATATGAAAATAAACTGAATAAAACTGTAGTGAGGCATTGTTAATAAAAAAAGCTAAAATTAATTATTATAAAAACTAAAATAATAGTTACATTGACACACAAATAAAAAATCAATTTTTGTGGAGAGGAGGAATACCAATTAATTGAGAAAACACAAGACAGTGTTGCTTTAAATAATAAAAGTAATGAAGTTGTATATTCTACAAAATACTGTTACATTTTAAAATTTCATGAGAAAAATATGAGAATGTGTTAAACTATTTAATATATAATTCATTATAATAAAGCTAAAGAGAAAGTCATAGAATCACCTCCATGGACTAATGAATAAGAAAATTCTATCAAGCAACAAGTTATTTTTAAAGATATTATTTGCAACTAAAATCACAAGTGATTAATCTTCCCAATATGACAATATCTAAAGAGCAATAATGAAAAAGACTACCCAAGAAAATGATCAAAAGCTGTGAATTGATCATATAAAAGAGAGAAATGGCTCTTAAAGGTTAAAAAGTAATGATGAGAAAAATATAAACAGTTCCCTGCAATGATACCATAGTTGTTATCTTAGACTGGCAAAAAATTCCTATATGATTACGTACTGTATTAGTATTAACATGAGTAAAGAGTAACTGTCAAGTATAAATTTGGGAATATAAGTCTATGCACCCATCTGGAGAAAAAAATTAATAATAGTTATAAAAGTTACAAATACATATGCCATTTGACCTAGCAAATTCACTTCCTGAAATTTACTCACCAGAATGCGCAAGTATGAAGTAAATGCTCTAGCATTGTAATCATTGCATCCTTTTTAGTAATAGTCTAAGACTGAAAATAATTGAAAGTTCCTTCAATAGGAAGCTGGTTTTATAAAAAGTCATGATAAATCTATAAAATAAAATACCATTTGGTTTTTAAACTATAAGTAAATGAGGGAAAGTTCTTTGTCCTAAATGAAATTAATTATGAGAGACTTGGAATCAAGAAATAAAATAGGATAGAATGTGTAATATCTATTATGCATATTAAACAATTACTTATTTTTGTTTTTCTCTCCAACTAGAATGTAGGCTCATGAGATCAAGGGCTTGTCTCAGTGTTTGTAGAAGAGGATTAGTAATGTGAGGGATGTGATATGTGGTAAATAGTTGATAAGTAAAGTATGTGTTAGAGCAATTGAACCAGCCTGGGGATGGTTAGGTGAGGTTCTGTAAAAAAAACTGAGCAGAAAATTGAGTACATTTTAGTGAAAAGGTGTTTTCAATAGTCAACGGAGCATGTGCAAAGGCCCAGAGAGAAAAAAACTTAAGGCTCCATGAGAGTTAATGACTTTCCCAAGGTCTTCTTTCCCATGCCCTACTCCATGTTTGTATAATTGATGAATATGTCAAACATGTAAGATGTAGTCAGTGTATGATCAAGAGGTGTTATCTGAAATGTATTTAACATTTTAAAGAATTTCTTTTTAAGATTTAAAAATTCCTCACTTAAACTGATTACTGACTGTGAAAGCATAATTATCAGTCATAAGTTTCTTAATGGCTAGAATATAATTCAGAAGTTTCTCAAGTCTAATATAAACATGAGCTCACATAACATGTTAGTATCCATAAATGGAGTAACTCTAAAAAAATGTTTATGAAAATCTTTATATGAGATACTGAAGTTTATCATAATGAATATCTATTTTGAAAACATTAAGAATTGATTTAAAAAACAGTTATAACAAAATACCTGAGACTTTTCTGGTAGTGATTTACAAAAATCCACAAACATTCAAAAGATATTAAAGTTAGATTGTGTAGAGAATAAGAAAGAATATAATAATTCTATTAGAAATAACCAAAACTTTTTAAAATTACATATTCACATATTGAAAAATGTGTCTTGTATTAAAAAAAATGGGGTTTGTAGTTGCATATGAGGTCTTGCCTCAGATGTAAAGACTATCTCATTCCAACTTAGTAATCATTAACTTGGTAAAATTTTACATAACTGTGATTAACAATGCTCTATCTATATAAGTGCCCACTTTAACTTTTAAAAATCTCAAGAAAAGCTTTATTTTAAAAGTTAGCTCACCAAATATTAATATGTCAACAGTTTAAACTTTGAGACAAAGTATATTCTAGAATTGGTTGTTTAGACTAATAGATTTTGAATAGTCTATAGGGGAAAAGTAGAGGAGATAGGAAATATTCCATAATTGAGAAAATAGAAAAGTCAATTCCTCAGTTCAGCAAAAACATTCAATTGGCATTATTCTAAATTCAACTCAGGTCACTGAGTTTAATTCAAAGAGCTCATCAATGAATTTCTCATTGTTTAAAGTTGACATTCTGTCTAAACTACACTGTCACTAGTAAAATCTGAATTTCCAAATCCATAAATATATTCCTGTCCATCCCAAAAGTGTTTCTTTTAGGGATATGTTTTGATGGTTTCATTTATATTTTCAAAAATCTATGATTATTATTTCTGTAATCCTACATATCACCAACCTTTATTTTCATAAACAAAACAAAATAAAAGCAAATAAAAAAAGAACAAACAGAGAGAAAAAGAGAGACAGACAGAGACAGTGCCACAGAGAGCAAGACCTATCTAGGAAGTAAGAAAAAGTGTTCTTATAAATAAACAAACAAACAAAGTCTAAGCTTATATTTAGCGTATCTTTATGCCTTCAGGGAAAACAAGAAAGTTTAGTGTTGTTAGAGGTTACTACTGTCCTTTATCCAGTTAACAGTCTTAAAATACCTAACATTTGAAAACTTAATAAATTTTCAGTTATACACATTGACACTGTGAATAATCATCACTTACCAAATTCATTCTGTTTGGCTCTTAAGTATTTTACATGACCTCCCTAATTTGTCCTATGCCTCCAACACACATATGGACTATATGAGCCAATTCTCCCAACATGCACACACCTCCCTTTTCCACCCTTTCTCTGTGTGTGTGCTATACTGTTTGACCTTAAATGAATTCTGTTGATTTTTAAAATTAAGTTTACTAAATTCCTATATGGTGACTCTATATGTGACTTTATTGTTTTCAATTGATTTTCTCAGAATATAGCAGTAAATTTGACTAGAAAATTGATGCTACAGTTTGGGGGTCTTCTTCTGTGACATGCCATTTTTAGTCACCTGTTAATTGACAATTTCCTCTGGAGACTAAAAAAACCTATGGATTCAGAGACAGTTACTGATGTAAAATTGTTTGAAAAAATGTTTCAGGTAGTAAAAACCCTGAAAATATTAATATTTTTTTTTATCATTTTCTTAGTTTCCTACAGCTTTGTCTTGTCCAGAGTGAATCAATAAATTTCATCGCTTCTAGGTCATGTGTTAAGTGGAGAGCACCAAAGGTAGTACCAAAATGCTTTTCAGCTTCAAGTTTCAAAATGAAGTTTTGAAATTTAGAATAAAGACAGTAATCTTTAAAACCCAAAGCTTCTGATTTGCAATAGACAGACATTTAGGAATTCTAGTGGCCATGTGTCTCATAAGACGCAGCATAAAGTTTATGCTGTAAACAGAATAAGAGAAGAATAGAAGAAACATTGGACCTACTCCACAAATAAAATAGTTTCCTCATGCTAAGGAAGGAGACTCCTCAGGAATGAAAGAAAAATTTTGGATTCAGATTCCTAATACTGAAACCAGCTGTACACCCTCCGCACCAGTAAGGTCTAGGTCGGTGGTGGCGAACCTATGGCATGCATGCCCAAAGTGGCACGCGGAGCAATTATTTCGGCACGTGGAGTTGTGAATACCATTTAAAAAATTATTGTTTATGCTCTTATAGACATAAGAATAATCAATACCTCTATCTCTCTCGATGGGTTGGTACACGAGTTGAGCAAGTGTACTCTTATTTCACAAACTTTGGCACTCAATTGCCAAAAGGTTCGCCACCCCTGTGGGTGATAGTTGAGAGGTCAGTGAGAATTCCAGATGTGTTTGGGAGGACCTGATAATTGTCTGAGCCACATTCTCTTAGTTCTACAAGGCAATCCAAAGTGTCAGTATAGAAATCTCTCTTGACGGTTTGGTGCTGTGATCTTCATGTAAAAATGTTAGCATCAGGAACCTGAGATAGTTTCTCCATTTACATTCTAGGATCATACTAACTCAAGAGATCCAAGAGAGTATCCTGATTCCTGTACCCTCAGAGAAAAGTGACTGAGAAACTCAGCATCACCAATGGAATTAGAAGGTTGGGATAATGAGCAAGGAGTCATAGTAGTTCCAAAGACATTGTAGAGCATGCAGCAGTAGGAAGCAGATGATCTAGAAGGTGCCAGGTACGTATTATGGGAGTTCAGGTGATGGCTGTGAGTCAGTTGCCTCACCCTTAGCTATGTCTGAGTGCTCTGTATATCACTCACCCTGCGACCTTAGGTTCCAACTTAAGGAGAAAAAGACAAGAAAAGAATTCTGTACTGACAGAGCTTGAACAGTGAATAAAAAAATCACAAAGGTCATTAATCTTACCTATTAAGTTACAAGGCTGTATTTCTTGCATCAGGTAAGTTGACAGACAAAAATTAAAATAAAAGTAAATGTCCACCTAAGTTTGTGGCTTGAAGACATTTACATATATAACTTTAAAAAGTTATCCAATTCTGATGACAAATGGAATCTTTAAAATTAAAGTAAATTTATCAAAGTTATGAAATGTTTTCTTATTAAATATCAGAATGAGAGCCTATCTTAATTTAAACACATAACTGAGCTATACCAATTAAGAGTTGTAGCCAGAATGAATTAGATTCATTCATCATCATTTAAAACACAGGAATTACTATTTTATTTTACTTTTTATCTTTTGAAAAAGAAGAAAAATGTTTCAATTTATTAAAGATAATTCTGTCTTCTATAGTTACATATCAAAAAATAATATAGGAGCTCTTATGTACAAAATACTTTATGTGGAAACAGATGCAAAATTTGCCTTTGGCACTTCATTTTTCTTAAGAATCAGAGGCAAATGCAATGACTGTGATATAGTGACAGGGTGATAAAAAAAGGCAACATAATTTTTTTCCATTTCTTTTTAATGGGATCAAAATAAAAACTGGGAGAATATTTCAATACTTTTTTCCTATTTAGCAATTTTTTTTTCAGTTTTGTGCACTTGCTAAAAACTAGGTATTTGTCATTTTTGTCTGTTGAGGGATATTAACAATTTAAGAATATGAGTTATGATTGCTGGGTATATCTGACAGAAGAAACATCAAAGACCTAGTATGTGAATATGGTATCACAGGAGGAAATAGCTTCTACTTAATGTACCAATGACATGTTCATATCCCAAATATAAAAGAAACAAGTGACTCCACAGAAGAAAAGATGTATTCTTATTAGAGAAAAAACAAACTCAGAATTGATTCCATAGTGGAGGTCAAGGCATCATTCTCTACGGTTTGTTTACCGAGTCTATAAAACTACTTTAACATTATAGAAGAAGAAGTACAAATATATTATTATTGTTTCCAAGTTTTCTGCCCCAACTTTTGATAACGATATGCTTCTTTTTGCATTTACTGACTAAAGAAATTAGTTTGGGCGAAGCTGGGATGGCTTAGCGAGTTGAGCACTAGTTTTGCAGCCCCGGAGCCCAAGCATCAAATCCCGGCCCCGGCCCGTGCGGACCCACATGCTGGGCTGGGGTGTGCCCCCGTTCAGTTCTTGCTGGGACCTATGCGGGAGGCTCCTGGCCTGGTTCCTGCCCTGTGAAGCCCTGTGCCCACTTGTGGAGTGAAACTATATGGAAAATTAATGCTGTCAACCATGGAGACTGCTCTGGGCCCTCCCCCTTCTCTCTGTCTCTCTCTTTGTCAAAAAACAATAAAAATAACATTAAAAAAAAGAAAAAAAAGAAATTAGTTTGCTATCCAAAGGCTTAGTACAAAGGACACTGGGAGATTAGGGTCTGGATTAGCCCCATTGGAGATTCTAACTGTTTGCCATTTTATCTACAAGTACGTCACCTGGATGGAAGTTCTATAATCTCATACAACACTTAAGAGTGGTCTAGCTAATCAAATTATTAGTTTTCACGCTAATAGGAAATCTTATTTAAAATACATGATTGAGCAAAGCTTTTGCAAAGAAATAAAACTGTTAGGGAAAAAAGTAGAAGCTAGATCATGTTTGCTGAAAAATGGGCATGATAATTTCATGTCATCTCAATCTTTGCAATAACACTCTGATGTAGATATCATTTTCAGCATTTTAGAGCTGAGAAAAGTAAGGCTTCCAGAAGCTGAGTTATCCCAAAGAACATAGTTGACTAAGCCCATATTCTGCCCAGTAAATAAGCAAGAGCACTGACCCAAAACAGTAATCTGTGGCTGAGATGTCATTATCAGAAGGAAGTTAAGAGTATTCAGAGTCTCATAACAAGTCAATAAAGGAGTAGAATCTGAGATGGTCAGTGTCTGGAATCTGAGTGGAAGAACAGAAGTTGAAAACAAATGGATAAAGTAAGGTAATCTAATGGAAGTTAGAGGAAAGTTAGAGTAGATTTGATGCTTATTATTGGTGACTATTGTTTATGTTTCTATTTAAATTATCTTCCTTTTCTGTGGCCTATTAGATATTTTCTATATTTCATTCATTAATTCTTCATCAATAGTTAATGAGACACTGCTAGAAGCTAGAGATAAAGATAGTAAAAATGTGAGTTTATAAAGAAGCGACCCCTGACCACAAAGAAGGTAGGATCTCATTAAACAAATACTAATTCAACAAAAGGGTGGGCAAGTACCCCTTTATCTATCTGGGGGTAGCAAACCTATGGCACGCGTGCCCAAAGTGGCACGTGGAGCAATTATTGCGGCACGCGGAGCTATGAATACCATTTAAAAATTATTGTTTATGCCCTTATAGACATAAAAATAATCGATACCTCTATCTCACTCGATGGGTTGGCCCGCGAGTCGAGCAAGTATACTCTTATTTCATAAACTTTGGCACTCAATCGCCAAAAGGTTTGCCATCCCTGATTATGACTTCTAGTGTTTGTTCCTGCTTTTGACTGACTCCCTCCCTCTTAATTATGGGTGGGACTTGTGACTCTTATCAAGAAGCAAGAATCTTGGGGGCATAGTGAGGTGGAAAGAATTGAAAGAAGAAAAATGGATTCAAACCTAGATATCTGATATGAAACAAAAGCTAAGAAGACAGAGTTGCTGACTTATTTCCTTAGGAATGAGACACTGAGAAGATTAAAATTCTGAAAGAAATGAAACCGGGAAGATGAGAAGTTTCACTTTCATCAACATGAACATTGAATTCATTAAAAGAAGGAAAGTAGAATAAGAGAAAATAGCTCTTTATAGAGACTATATCTTTATTCTCTAACAAATAGTAGTAAATGGGATCAAAAACTCCACAGCAGGGAGATAATACTTTTTTATATATCATGGCACTGAAGTCTAGTATCTAGATGTGAGAATGATGTCATTGAATTCAGTGACCAAAGCAATTACTTGAAGAAATAACAAAATAATTCAACAAATCATAAATACAAACTTTCCTAGTTTTCTGCCATGTAGCCATTAAGAAAATGGGGAAGCTTTTCATGTTTTACAGCTTCTGAGTCCTGAAACCAGTAGTGATTGTTTTAAACTGTCACCAATTTTTCAAATAAGGTTTTTCTTCCTTTGCATCTGTATTCTTATAAAAAGTATTAATAATTACCACGTTCTATTAATCATTGATGCTATCTTCAATCTAAATAAAATTCTAAATGTTATTTCTTCTGGAAATAATTGCAACTCTTCAAATTTAATTGTTCTACATTTTCACTCGATAAAAAGAAATGTAACCATTTAAATAAAAAATTATGACAAGAATGACATGTTAATCTTATTAAAATTTATGCTTACCCATAACCTTTTGTAAAGTAGAAAAAAAAAAGTCTTTAGATCTCTTCTTTAATGTCTGCATTTTTCAGTTTATTTAGATATTTTCATGAAAAACAGTATCAATTACATATTTATAATGTAAGATCCCAAATTGTCACATAGAAAGTTATTTATGAGAGAAAGGAAGGGCAGAAGGTCACCACTCTTACCAACTCCCAGGGGAACTACCAGGCACAGCCCTTGGAAATGAATTGTTATGTTAAAAGATCCCTGGGAAAAAAGGTAAGGAAGACCTCCAGTTGCCTGAGAAGAATGTTAAGCCTTGCCCTTCTCTTCATTTTAGCTTTAATACATGTCAATCAAATGACTTAAATCTATATGTCACAATCTCAGGGTTGACTCTGGGTCAGAAATAAAACCCAAACTCCAAACCATCGGGGCTTTTGCTACTGTCTTTCTTGGCTTGACCTATTTTTATCTTGACATTGTAGAGACTAGAGGGAGCCATTTAGTATACTAGGAGACGCCATCTTATGACATGGGCCCCACCCTGAGAGACCTTCCGGAATCCCAGGAAAACAAAACCTAAGGAAAAAGAAACTGAAAATTTGTTCCCCTGGTCCCGCCCCCCTCCCATCAAATAATATGCCCCATCCAATAAAACCAAGGGTCACCCTCGCTATCCAATCCGATGGCGACACAAAAAGCCTAACTTCCTGCTCGTAGTTTCTCCCTTTAAAACACCCCACCCAACGGGACTCGGGGCCGTTCTCTCCTAGTTTTACTGGGAGATGACGGACCGGGCTTGAGCTTGTATCAATAAAACCTCTCTTTGTACTTGCATCGGAGTTGGTGTCTTGGTTGCCGTCGGGATCATGATCTGGGAGCACAACATTTGGGGGCTCGTCCGGGATCCCCACGGCCCCCAAGACCACCACCTGGAGAGGTTTACAGCAGTCTCTGAAAACCTGTATCTGTTTGGGTGGTCAATAATGGGCAGGGTGGATGTACCCGATGACCCCCGGCCGCGGGGGAATGGAATAAGTTCCGTGTCCTCCCTCTGGAGGGAAATCCTTAGGGATCCCCTCATCTGAGATACAGGTCTGTTGTTTTATGTTGTCCATTTGTCTGTGTGTTTTAGGTTGTCCGTTCTTCTGGAGGACAACCCCGGCCGTTACAGGTCTGTTGTTTTATGTTGTCTGTTTGTCTGTGTGTCTCTTAAATTCTATTACTGTCATCTCTTCGGACACTTAAACTCTTTTCTGACTGACGAAATGACATGGGACAGACAACTTACTCTCCCCTAGACCTCATTCGCGGACATTTCTCTGATGTTCGGAAGCAGGCCCACGACCTCTCAGTTAAGGTCCGAAAAGAAAAACTAACAACCTTTTGTTCCTCAGAATGGCCATCATTTGGCGTAGGCTGGCCACCAGAGGGAACCTTCGACTGTTCTCTCATCATGGCTATCAGAGACAACATTTACCGGCTTCAGGGAGGCCACCCATACCAGGTTCCATACATCCATCTCTGGAAGGACCTGGTTGAGAACCCCCTCCTTAGTTAAAACCCTTCCTTCCAACCCAGGAACCCACAAAGCCAGCAGATATCCTGGCGATCAAGAAGAATGTGCCCGGCCCCACTGGGGCCCCCACTGCAACAGCAGCCCTGATTGATGCTGCCTTCCCTGTGGTCCGCCCAGAATGGGACTTCAATACACCGGAAGGTAAGGAGAGGCTCCGGGTCTACCGCCAGGCTCTATCGGCAGGTCTCAAAGCGGCCACTAGACGGCCAACCAATTTGGCTAAGGTCTATGATTTGAGACAGGGAACTGAAGAAAGCCCAGCAGCTTTCTTAGAGAGGCTCACGGATGCGTTCCGGCAATATACACATGTTGATCCGGATAAACAGGAGCATCTAGGAACAATTGCTCTAGCATATATCAATCAGTCAGCCCCTGACATTAAAAAGAAATTACAAAAGACAGAGAGATTAGGCGAGAAAAGATTAAGAGACTTAGTTGAGATAGCTGAGAAGGTATACCATAATAGAGACTCAGCAGAAGACAGGCAGATTAAGGCAGAAAGAAGACAAAACCGAGATTAGGCCCAAATCATGTTGGCCGCCACCTCCGAACCAGAAGAACGTCAAAGACAACTGGAACATATGGCCGGTACCGGAGGGAAATGTGACCACGGACGGGGTAAGTCCCCCCTTGGAAAGAACCAATGTGCTTATTGCAGAGAAGAGGGACACTGGGCTCGAAATTGCCCTATGAAAAAACCCCAGGCTAAAATCCTGGTAGAAGAGGATGATTGGGGGGGGTCAAGGTTCAAACCCCCTCCCTGAACCTAGGGTGACTTTGGAAATGGAGGAAAGACCCACTTGGTTCCTGGTGGATACAGGAGCTCGACACTCCGTATTGCTGGGAGCAGGGGGCCCACTATCCAATAAAACATCATGGCCCGTACTAAGCGGACTGCCCGCAAGTCGACCGGTGGCAGGGCCCTGCGGAAGCAGCTGGCCACCAAGGCGGCCCGCAAGAGCGCTCCCGCCACGGGCGGCATGAAGAAGCCGCACCGTTACTGGCCGGGTACCATCGCGCTGCGCGAGATCGGCGCTACCAGAAGTCCACCGAGATGTTGATCCGCCAGCTGCCGTTCCAGCGGCTGGTGCGCGAGATCGTGCAGGACTTCAAGACCGACCTGCGCTTCCAGAGCTCGGCCATGATGGCGCTGCAGGAGGCGAGCGAGGTGTACCTGGTGGGGCTATTCGAGGACTTATCATGGATTCTCCAGTTACCCGGAGCCTCCAAAGATAACGCCCTACAGGAGGGACACAGCAACGGGGAGACAGACCCGGCACCTATTGGGAACTGGACTTCACAGAATTGCCAAAGGGGACTTTCGGGTACAGGTATTTATTAGTTTTTATAGATACCTTTTCAGGATGGGTAGAAGCCTACCCTTCATGGAATGAGACAGCAGCCGTTGTGACCAGAAAGCTGCTGGAAGAACTTCTTCCCAGGTATGGCTTTCCTACTATGCTCGGATCTGACAACGGCCCAGCATTCATCTCTAAGGTAACACAGGGGCTGGCTTCTGTTCTTGGGGCAAATTGGAAATTACATTGTACATATAGACCCCAGAGTTCAGGACAGGTAGAAAGAATGAATAGGACCCTAAAGGAGACCTTAACAAAATTAGCCCAGGAGACTGGCGGGGACTGGGTATCTCTCCTCCCCTTTGCACTGTTCCAGGTACGCAATTCCCCTTATAAACTGGGACGGACTCCTTATTGAAATAATGTTTGGGAGACCTCCTCCTATAATTCCTTCCTTGCAACCTAAGCTTATAACTGACATGGAAATAGATGATAACCTGATTATTTGTTCCCTTCAAACCCTACAAACTGTTCACCAAGAGATCTGGAGTCGGCTCAAGGCATTATACAGATCCCTGATGATGGCCAAACCCCACCAACATTGTCCTGGGGACTGGGTCCTGGTGCAAAGACACTGCACGAAGAACTTGGAACCCCGCTGGAAAGGACCATTTCTCGTCATCCTCATCACGCCAACCGCCATCAAGGTTGACGGAATAGCGGTTGGGGTCCACCACACTCACGTCCAGCCTGCCAGCCTCGCAGCACTTCAGGACCATCTCCAGCAATGGAAAGCCTCCCAGGACCCTACAAATCCTTTGAGAATTCGCCTTCAAAAACTGTGAGACTGATATCGATAACTCTTCTTTGCTTCCCTATCACCCCTGTTACCTCTAACAACCCAACCATCCCCTCTTGCCCAGCTGATTGCTACAAACAAAGCCAGTCGGCATTAGATAGATTAAGAGGATGACAGGGCACCCACACTTTTACTTGGCAAACACTTGTACATCATTCATGTTATACTAGTGCTAGGATGTGTTCATATGGCAGTCAACTGTATTGGACGGCCACTGCTAAACTAGGAAATTCAGGCACCAGCCCATGTCCAGGGACCCCAGGGAAAAATGTCTGCTTCACACTTCAGACCCATTACAGGCTAAGTGACGAAGGGGGCGTACAGGACCAGGCTAGGGAGGTAATCTTAACTCATACGTGAGAGATTAGGAGCTATACAGTTGATGGTTCTACACCCTAGATATCAACACCTTGCCACTGCTGAAGCTCAGGATTGAGCTTCCTATGCACTAGAGAAGGGGGGAATGTAGAGACTAGAGGGCGCCATTTAGTAGACTAGGAGACGCCATCTTATGACATGGGCCCCCACCCTGAGAGACCTTCCAGAATCCCAGGAAAACAAAACCTAAGGAAAAAGAAACTGAAAATTTGTTCCCCTGGTCCCACCCCCCTCCCATCAAATAATCTGCCCCATCCAATAAAACCAAGGGTCACCCTCACTATCCAATCCGATGGCGACACAAAAAGCCTAACTTCTTGCTCGTAGTTTCTCCCTTTAATACACCCCACCCAATGGGACTCCGGGCTGTTCTCTCCTAGTTTTACTGGGAGATGACAGACCGGGCTCAAGCTTGTATCAATAAAACCTCTCTTTGTACTTGCATCGGAGTTGGTCTCTTGGTTGCCGTCGGGATCACGATCTGAGAGCACAACAACATGTATCTCAATAAAGCTTTCTTTTACCCTGTTTATTTCGCTGACTGGGGTTTTTCACTCTTATGGTTTGGCCTGTTTCTCTCTTGAAACATAAGTCAATAAAACTTCACTTTGCTTTCCTTGTTTCACTAATCTATAATTCTTTACTATATCATTGAAAAGAAGCTGAGCTTCATTGCAGCGTCAGAATGGTAACAGTATTAAAATATTTCTTACCATAACTAGATTAAACATTTGAAAAACATTGTTCATTTAAATAAATAAAAAAGGGAAATAACTCTATTTACTAAAATAATGGACACACTCAATAGTTTGGTGGTTACCTGGAGAAGGGGGAGAAGAGGGGAGGGAGAGTTGTGGGGGGAGGGGGGAGTGGGCACCAGATATATGGTGGTGGAGGGGGACCTGATTCTGGGAGGTGGGCACATAATGCGCTGCATGGGTGATGTGATGTGGACTTGTGCATCTGGAAACTAGCTATGTAATTGTTACCAACCAATGTCACCCCATTAAATTTAACAAAAAATAAATAAATAAAATAAGATAACGTATTAAGAGAGAAAAAAATCTGTTTCTCATATAATCTTTTAATTGATAGTGAACATGAGCCCAGGTAATTGATTCCTCCAATATATAGCAAATGTCTCCTAAAAATAGCCAAACAAATTAACTTAGGAATATGTAGGTTTATTCTGATCAGGTTCTTGTAGTTGTTAATTGGGCTTTTGTTATGAGTCAGACACTGTTCTAGGTAATCACTTACTCTTCAAAGTAATCCCATGAAGTAGATATTATTATTATTTTTATTACACAGATAGGGAAATTGAGGTTCCAACACCCTTAATAAATAGCCTAAGATAACAATTATTAGTCAGTGAAGCCCAAATGTAGAATGATCAAGGATGTTCCAAAACAAATGCAATATCACCTGGGGCAGATTAAAAAAAAATAAAGAATCAGGTTCTATAAGAGCAATACTCCCCAGATTACTTAAACACTGCACTTAGGTTTCTGAGCTGGCAGAATGCCAAGCTAGATGACAGTGAAATTTCTTATACTCTACATACAATGCTTTCCCCCTCTTCTTAAAAAGTGTTCTAGGGGAAAAGCTGGGATAGCTCAGTGGGTTAAGCACTCACTTTGCAGCCTTGGGGACCGAGGATCAAATCCCAGCCCCAGCCCGTGCAGAGCCATATGCTGAACTGCAGTGTGCTTCCCATGCGGGAGGCCCCCAGCCTGGTTCTCGCCCTATGCAGGCCTCTGCCCACCTGTGTGGAATGAAACCATGTCAAAAACTGATGAAGTTCAACTATGGAGACTGCTCTGGGCCCTCCCCTTTCTTTCTGTCTCTGTCAAAATCAATAAAATCAATCTTAAAAAAAAATAAATGGTTGCTTTAATTAAAAAAAATAGTGTTGTTTTGATTTTAATGGTCTTGTATGATTTCTATAATCAGTTGCTCTTCTTCAAAGTGTATGAGCCTACCTAGACATTTAATTAAAGAAAATCAGGTAAGTAGATAATTTATATATAATACCTTGAAGTCTTTACAAATGGATAAGGGCTCTTTAATGTCAAACAAATAAATTATTAGTTCAGAAATTATTCATTCAAACTATAAATATATCACAAAAAAAGTATGTGGAGAGTTAAGTTCATTTTATAATCCCACCACTTGGAACATAGGAAAGGTAAAATCAAAATACTATAAAAATATAATCCAAATACAATCTTGGCAGAATTTCTAAAAACCAAATATTCTAAAGTAAATGAAGTAAAATAAAAAGTCATTAAATTTGTTTATAAGTTGCTATTATTAACACAAGCTCATAAATTATTCCTATAAACTGAATTGAGAAACAATTAAGATGCAGTCTCATCATACTTGAGCTGGAAATTTGAATCTTGCCATCAAAAATTAAGCAGAATATTAATTTACATAGAATAAAAATATTAACAAAATTTTGAGAGAAGGTATTAGAAGAGGTCAAATAAGTATATATAAAGTAAAGATTTCAATATGCTTTGTGTTCTTTGAACATCATAAATTTCCTAAAAGGAGTTTCAAGTAAGCATAATCAAATGGAAAGCATCACTTAATATAAAGGCATCTTGAGGCATGATATTCAGATTCAGTAAGAGAAAGCCACTTGGGATCCACTTATCTGATTTTGGATGCTAAGAATTATGAAATGAAATATCCAACCCTCCTTGATCTTCTTAACAAGACTTTAGTAGCAGAATCTCCAGCATAAAGCCTTAAATATTTCATGCAATGAGTTAATTTAACTTATTCTGCAAACCCTTTATCTCTCCTCATCCCATACTTTACCAAAACTAAACAAAGCAACTTATTCCAGTTTTCTTAGCCTGTGTTAAACACCCAAATAATCAACAGACCAAAATCTAACATATAAAGGAATAAAAATAGTTTTCTAAGAAAGAACATTTGCATAAAAGACTGCTTTCATAATGTTCTTTAATTAAAAATTGTATCACCATACATTTAAAACCTTGTCTGCATTAAGGAATATGAACCTGACTGGGATTAAGATGTTTTTGTTTTGTTTTTTGTTTCCTTTTTGTCTTCCTCTTCACTTTCTTCTCTCTTCCCCTCTCCTCTCTTTCTCTTAAGGTCACAACTTAGACTAAATTCAGTTGTTTCATTGCTGTCATGGCTTTAAAAATGTGTTCAATCAGACAAATTGATATAGCATTGTAAAATGGTTCGTCATTGAAGATACAGGATAATTGTTAGTCTTAAATAAAATCTGTGATAGCAATTGGGGATAACTTTAAATGTCTATCATCTTACATCCTAAGTCATCTATAACCTAACCTCAACTAAAAATGTATTACTTAGATCCCACCAAATAATCATTTCACAGAATATAAATTTAGAAAGTAATGACAAATTTATTCATTTGAATAGCTTTTAGATATCCCAAGTTTTCCTAATAACATTTCCTAATAACATTTTTGGCAGCTGAACTTTAAGAAATACCTAGTGCTTTTTTATACTTGAGAAAAGGATAAAGATGAGAAAGTTATAGTAAAGTTTGTTACAACTTGTCTTCACTTATTGTACTTCATTAAATCTACCTATTACAAAAGGTGGAGGGGAAGATGCTCACGAAAGTCACCAACATAGTCAAATGACAGATTTCCCTCAGGTTGATATTAGATTCTGAGCTATCCCTACCAGCAATTTACCTTATTCTGATCGTTTGTTTTCATCACTTGAGAATTAGAGGGTTTAAAACCTGGAAGTGAACCTTAGAGACCCCCAGACCAAATTGTTTATCTTTTCCCATGAACAAACCAAAATTCTGTGATGTGAAGAAACCTAAATTTTGTTCCTCACAAACAGTCAATGCCTCTTTCTCTTTAAGGTAAAATCAAAACTCCGTACTTGAAACACAAAGACTTCAACCATTGGCCTCTGACTGGGATGCATAGAAAACCACCCTACCTGGAGCACACCACCATAGCCTTTTGCCCTTTAGTCTGACAAAGGGTTAGAATTTCTCCAGGCAGCTCAAATATTACCTCCTCAGCAAAGTACCCTCTAACTTTGCTATTTATTTCTGATGCTCATACTGAATGGTAAGATCCAGGACAATAGAGGCTCATTTATATCTGTATCCCTCATGCTTTGCTTACTGCTGCTGCTTATTGTAGATGCTCAAAAGTATATTTTTATTTTTACTTATTTTAGAAGATTTATTTTATTATTTGAGAGAGGTGAGAAGGGGGTGAGGACAGAGAAGACTCCATAGTTGTACATTATTTGTTGTGACACACCGTAGCTTCATTCTACACAGGTGGATGTGGGGCCACAAGGGGCAGAAACTGAACCAGGGGCCTGCCGCATAAGAGGGGAAAACCTTCACCACTGAAACAGCCCTGTGGTTACCAGTTGTGCTCCAGTTCAATATATGAGGTTGCATGAGCCAGGGCTGGGAATTGAACCCCGGACTTCACAATTGTGAAGCAAGCACTCAACTACCGAGCTACCCCGGCATCCAAGAAGTATATTTTTAGTTGATCAATGAAATCATTCTATGACAGTTGATAAAGCATCCTTTTGCCCAAACATCAAAGTAATCTTTAATTCTTCCCTCATTCTTGCCCCTCTATCCAAATATTCCACTATATGCTCTTAGTTCAATTTCCTAATAACTCTATCCTGCTTTTTTCACCTCAGTTGCCTTACCATATATAGTTAAAAAAAATTTTTTTTAAGATTTAATTTTTTTTGACAGAGACAGAGAGAGACAGAGAGAAGGAGGAGGTCCAGAGCAGTCTCAATAGTTATATGTCATCAGTTTTCAGCATGGTTTTGTTCCATACAGGTGGGCAGGTTCCATGCAGGATGGAAACTGGGCTGGGGGCCGCCTGCATGGGAAGCATGACACCTCAAGCCAGGGGCCAAACAGGGGAATTGGGGGCAAGAACCAAACTGGGGACCTCCTGCATGGGAAGCACACCCCAGTTCAGCATATGGGTCCACATAGGCCAGGGCCAGGATTTGATCCTCGGCCCCCAGGGCTGCAAAGAAAGCACTTAACCCACTGAGCCATCCCAGCTTCCCCAACATTACCATATTTTAGATGGTGAGCAACTCACTTCTGTATGATTTCAAACATCCCTTAACTGACACTCACCTTTCAATTCTTGACCTTTTTCAGAGTACTGCAACCTATTTTTTTATAATAGATCCAGAATCCTACAACTTCTCATGACTTCCTCTGCTGCTCCCCTACTTTGAATCATTGTCACTTCTTGCCTGATTCCTGTAATGATTCCCCAGCAGGTCTTTCAAAATCCACTCTAATAAAGCTATTCGGAGTGATCATTTTAAGTTGCAATGTCATTTCACTTTTATGACAAATAGGTAATAGCTGCCAGATCTTTATATTGCCTTATAAGGGTGTGGATTTTATGGACCCCCTTATCTCTCTAATTTCATCTACTAATCTCCATCTTGCTCAATGTATTCTAGCCATGGGAAACTTCTTTGTGTCCCTCAAACAGTCAAGACACACTCCTGTTGTGGAGCCCTTGATAAAATATTTCTTCTGTTTGAAATTCTCTGCACCAGATAATAGTTCGGAATTTTGTCTTCTTTTACCTCTTCATCCATAGATTATTTTCTCAATATGGTCTTTCCTGAATGCCTTTTTTACATTGCATCCTGTCAGTAATCCCACACAGAATGTTGTTCGTGTACCTCCAATCAACTTTAAACTAAATATTTAACTTGCTCTTTATTATGTATATAGTCTATCTTCCCTTGTTTGGACATAAGCTTTATGAGGACAGGGATCTTTACTTTCTTTGTCTGTGCATCCCAAACACTTTAAAAAATTGCCTGAATTATAACAGATGCTCAATAAATTTTCTTTCATTAGTGAAAATGACATACAGGAACATTTTGCAACTCTTCCTTCAAGGACTAGAAGTTAAAATTCTTCAACAATGATCACAGAAAATATTAATTTCTTCTCATGAACAATTACAAACCCCCCCCCCTTTCTTTCTGTTTGTTTGGAGTTCTATTTTATCTATCATCAGTAAAAGTGTTTCTTCCAGCCTCCACTGTCAGTCTTTTCTAGGCAATCAATCAAATGTGAATAACTAAATGCAAAAAAGTATGGGTCTGAGTGTAATAAAACACTGCCCACAGGGAAGTCAATTTAGTAGGCTTTGGAAATGGTTGCATGAGTATATAAGTCTTCCAGTCAAGCTTCTAAGCCATCTCTCACTGTGGGACATTAAAATTGCTGAAGTATCATGCAGAGTGGGAAGAAAGGCTTGGGGAAACAGAAACACAATTGCTACAGTTCAAGTGGATAATGGAATCCAAAAATAACAGTAGTTCAGGCATTGCTGTACAGGAAAGGTGGAGTTATCACAGAGCAATAAGGATCAGAGAAAGCAGTAGATATAACCTATAACAAGAGGCCCCCCAAAAACCAACTGAAAGAGACAAAGAGCAAAGGCAGTCTAACTGTAGGCAGTTGGTAACCAGCACATTTGTAGGAAAAGTAAAAGCCTGGTGAAGTGATTAAAGCAGATTCAAAGGACTTAATGACAAATAAAGCTGTTAAAAATTGACAATATAGGTTGTACCAGTCCATAAACTGTACATTCATCTCTAACACCAGCAAACAGACCCCAAGTATAACTATGATAAAGCTTGACATGGCCATGATATTGGAATGACAAGCAGAATATTACAAACTCAAATCAAGTAAAGAAGTTCAATTATAATTTTCTAAAAAAATTTTCATCTATTCACAATTTCTCTGCTCTGTTCTAAGTGATTTAACACTACACTGAAAGGCAGTTTGAGATTTCATTAAGTTAAATTTTTCTCTCCCCACACTCACCCACTTATCTGTAAATATCGCTAAGATAGAGTGCTTTAGTTGCTTGTGTTAATGTTCAATAACATCTTCAAATTTTACTCAATAGCAGGCTTGTTCCAGTATGTCCAGTGACTAACACTATGATAACCAGTTATTAAAAAAAAAAAAACACTTGTTATTTTGGATTTTAGTTAATGAGAATTATTTCATGAAGTTCCAAAATAATATGTTGTGCTTACTAGGGCTAAGCAAGTATTTTCTTTGTGTGAAAGATTTATTAACAAATAAGGCCTCTGAAAACTTGCTGAACATACTTTCTTGAAATATATTATTATTTTGAAATATTGGCTTATAATCTGTTGAGGTATTATTGATGTTAAAAGCCCCAAAACAGAGAGAATACATTTGAATTTAAGACATTAGAAGAAATATTTGCAATGTTGGTTAAAATACTCATGAAGTATTTTTTTCAAGTTGTCTGCAGATAGTAGTTTTCATGGGTATATTTGGTCTTTGTAGAAGCATATGGAAATACATATTTAATTTGACAGTATTTTGCAAATCATATCCCTCTTCAGAATAACTTGCAGAATATAAATGCTTCCATATGCTAGAAAGTGGGTTGTCTATTATGCTGAGAATAAGGAGCTATATATTTAATAACAAATTAAAAGAATATATTTTCTTGGGCACCTTGGACTATGAAAGTAAACAAAGATTAAAAGGACAATGAATATCCTTGTACTCAAAATATTTATAATTAATTTTTCAAGCAGGTTTCTTAAAAAATATAGGGGCTAAATGGTCATTTTTCTTCTTCTGTTTCCATGGCTTGTGCCAAATCTTCTCTGACCTTGATCAAGGCTGATTGGAGTGGGGACTGATATGGGAATCAAGGCAAGTTAACTATACATGAACTGGTCATGATGAAGACAGACCTGAACTCTATAGAGAGAAATAATGCCTATCCAATCAAATGTTCTCCTCTGGAGTATAGTAAAAACAAGTGAACAAAAAGAAAATGGACCAGAGAAGTTATGACTTTTCTTCTGAGTAGTGACTTACTAGTGCTCTTGTCATGTGTGAAGTTAACTCATGCCAATCTGGAGCACCAGGATTCAGGGTGTCCGTGTGTGATGAGCAATTGTCCATGCTGCCCAACAAAACAGCATATGTCATTGTACCGTAGCTGTTTTGGCAACCATAAAGAGCCAAATGGAAAAATGTATTTTCTCAAGAACACATAAAAGTTTAGCAATTGTTCTTCATAGTTAATATTAAAAAAAAAAAATGCAGGGGATGCTGGCATAGCTCAGCAGTTGAGTGTTTGCCTTGCAACAGCTAAGTCTGGGGTTTGATTCTTGGCCCCAGCCCATGCAGAGTCATATGCTGAACTGCAGTGCAACTAGTAATCACCAGGATACATGGCAGCAAAGGTTCTCACTTCCCATGTGGGAGGCCCCCCGGTTCTGTTCCTATCCCACAATGCCCCACCACATCCACTGTGTGGAAAAAAAAACATGTCACAACGAATGATGTACAACTATGGAGAATGCTCTGGGCCTTTCCAACTTCTTTCTCTCTCTCTTTCTCTCTCATGCACACACACACCTTCTCTCAAAACAATACAATAAATTGAAAAACAAAAAGCATGCAGACTTCAAAGGTCACTTTAGGGAGACAACTTGAAACAAAACAAGATCTGAAGCTCTGACAGGTTTTCCCTTTTGTATCTGAAAGGTTCATTGACCTTATATATCTTCAGAGACAGTAGATAGAAATTTTAGAAGAGAAAATAAATTTTGAGGTTTTGAAAGACTTCCATTTTTCCCAATTAATGATTATGTTCTTGTTATCCGAGAGTAATGATTTTCAAGCAGCAATGACTTTAGTTTATCTTTTTATACCAATAACTACTATTTCAGCTTTCTTTTGTTTTATTATTGTTATATTTATTGGGTGACATTGATTGATAACAGCTTTCTTTTAAGAGCCAGGATTACTCATCTCTTGAGTTGGAAAAATCAGGTTATTTACTGAATTTACTTTTAACTGTGATCACTCCTCAGTACACAAATATTATTTTTATGATTATAGCTTAAATTCACCACATATGAAAATTATCTCAAAATTTTTGCATAGTAAAAATTGTCAAGCCAAAAAAATTGAGAGATCCTTCTAGTTATTGGTCTGAAATGGTTTTCAAATGCAGGTAGGTGTAGGTTATATGTCATGATTTTATATATGAGTTTTCTTCAATCAATTTGTCTTCTTTTAGATACCTTAGTGAGTATTTGGAAACTAGGAGTTAAGGCAGGTGTAACTCAGTCCAGGAGTATGGCTTTGGAACTGACAATATGAAGCAAACTCAATTTTATAACTATTTATAATTTCTAAAATATTGTAGAATAGGGATAAAGAGCAATTTTATGATATGAAGTAGGCATTTAAATGTTAAGTCAGTAACTCAGATTCCATTAAAATTTTACTGAAGAGTATTAAAAGGAAAAGATCATTTGACATATCCCTTTAAGAAATGTCATTTAAGTAATTCTTTCTTCCTCTTTATGCTTTCTTAAATTTATGAAACTAATCAAGGGAAATCTCTCTCATAGGCAACAATTTCAGCTTTCAGAGTTACAGTAAATTTATTCACTTAGTTGGTTAACACATCATGCCATTTTGCAGAGGATTCATATTTGTAAGTTTCTGCATTGCCTTGCCTTGCTCAAGATTTTTGAATCAGCTCTAATTTAAAGTCATATATCCTTCCATGGCTCCTATAGTAGTGGTTACATCTTCACCTAGCAATTATTGATAAGTTGCTTTGTGGCATATGTTTTAACTTTATGTTACCTGTTATTTCAATAACTCATTCGACTCTCTCTCCAAATGGATTGTAAGATTTTAAAATTACAGGCAATATCATATAATATTTATTTCCATCTATAAAAGCCTTTCGTACAAATATATTGGTCACATTTGTTCATGTCTTCTTACTTGATGCAGAATTATTCTCTTTACATGATAAAGCAATGAGCACTTTAGAAAGGACACTTTCATTGAAGTAAGATCAAGTGAAAGTTTCACCATGTTTAATTCCTGATATTAGAAAAGTATATGGGTACTTTGGAAG